>JBCHJU010140741.1:0-10339 GCA_039654505.1 Plocamopherus imperialis | reverse complement strand
AGCAATGAAAGGGCTGAAAACTGAAAACAATGAACTGGGAACAATGGTCTCATTCATTTTTGGCGCAAGATAAAGTGCGCATGCACAATTAGTCATTAGTCGGCCCGGGGCACATGTGTGGAAGGCATGTGACCTGTCACCTGTAGTAATCAGCGCAATGGTACACGAAAACACAGGCCTAAGCATGGCCTAAGGTCAGGGGCCTGCGGTAATCCAAGCAATGGTACACGAAAACACGGGTCAAGCAGGAGAACGGCAGAACGAAATAGTTCGGGATAAAAAAATTTATATCTCGAAAACTATTGATTTGCGACAGATTTAAAGAACATATTCGTACTCAACGCCCCAAAATACGTCAGAAAAAAATGGTTTGGGAACTGGGCGTTAGACGGGAGTGATACTATAACAATACCTTTTTATCTGTCCTCGCCACGGGCCTAGCCTAGCACTAGCGTGTAATGCGAAGGACGGATATACCTGTCTGTCCTGCCGCTGCCTTACGTTGTAACACGAAAGACGGGATTTGCCGTTCGTGCAGCAGTGGGAGGAGGAGGACAAACACAGTGAAGTGTTTGTTTTACGACTTATTTCACTCTATTTGCCTCTACAATTGACCTTAACAAGCCTCCTGATTGGTGAGCCATTCATTTTACAGTGATTAGAGGCCATTGATGCTAATATATACAGACCCCTAATGACATTTTAGCGTGGCCTCAGAGGGAGGTGTGGCAGTTGATCGTCTTGCCTGGAAGGCAAAGTCGCACTGATATGCTATGAGTGTTCCTATGGCCATGTGAAGGATTCCTCATTTTACATGGGATAGAGGCCATAGATGCAAATTATAAGCCTATAAATACTATAAAATGAAGTTGTTAGAGTTGTCCTAGGGAGAGTCCATGCGTAGATTTCAAAAGGGGGCGATTGTCTTGCCTGGAGGGCAAAGTCACACTGATATGCGATGAGTATTACTACAGTTACGGTGATGTGGAGGGTACCTCCTCCATTTCCTCTCTCTGGTCTAATCCATACTCCTTTGCTCTTTGTTTGATAAAAGTGCCTTTTCGTTTTGTTGGAATTTGTGTCCATTGCATGAGGTTAGAGGAGAAAGGGATGTACTAGGAAGGAGGTGATGTATGTTGCACAAGAACAAAGGTGCCATTGTAATATGGAGGGGTCAATTCTTATTTGCGTAGAGGGTGTTATAGGTTTTCATTAGACGATGTCTTTAGTATTGTAGCCTAGTAGCACATGCATACATGACTTCTGAAATGTAGTATGAATGAAGGCCTAGAGTGAGCCTTGATGGAAAGCTGGTAATTGCGTAACGTTGACCAATTGGATGGAGGGTGCCTCCTCAGTTTACTAAACTCTCTCCGGTCCATACTCTTACTGCTCTGTTTGATGAAAATTCCTACATATTGTTAGCGTTTATGTCCATTGAGGAGAGGGAGAGGTGTGTACTACTAGGAAGGGGGCGATGTTGCACATCAAAGTCAAAGGGCCATCGTATTATGAATGAGTATTATATTCATTATAGAGGGTTGTACAGGCTTTCGTTACATGATGATGACTGTGCGAGGTATTGTATTGCAGGTAGTAGCACAATGTAGTGGGCCTACATCTACACAATAATAGTTTATAGCGGGCCATGGGATGGTAAACTGTTAGTGTTACTTGCGTAACAATGATCTTCATTGATCAACTTGACGTGATGAGTTGGGTTTGGCGTGGCGTGAGAAATATAATGGTAGTTTATATAGGGCCATGGTGTGGTAAACTGTTATTATTGTGACTTGAGTAACAATGATCTTTATACCAGCTTGAATTGATGAGTTGGGTTTGGCGTGGCTGAGTAATTGGAGTACTGATGGGAAAGCAGGTTTTAGTGATTGTTATCTCTTCACTTCACTGCTGATCTCTGATCTGTAAATTCAAGAAACTCAACAAAACTGTAAAAATACATATGATACAAAATCAATAGTTGTATTGGACATACATATTAGTTGTTATTTCCAACCTCACACCATCATGATGATTAGATCGGTTTGATGGAAGCACAGCAGTGTTGAAAAAAACAACAACAATTCTTCAACTTTCAATCACCCAGGTCTCACGAACGTTCGATCAAATCATTTAAAATCCTAGACGATCTTCAAGTCTAACATCTAAGCTTTCCAAAAATGTAATATAGGTTTTAAAGGTTTACTCTGATTCATTCAAGCCTTCAAAACTAAGCAGCTCTCGATCCTAACATGGGCACTGTGATCAAACCAAAAATCAGCTGACAGCCCCTGGCAACCTCGAAAGCTGATGTCACACATCTGTAGGTGACGCATGGCTGTGGGCCTGCTGTGTAAGGAATTATGCGCTCGTAGAAGGTTAAAATAGTCTACGACTACATTCCCTAGCTCACAACTCTATTTCTATGCGCTCGCTTGGATAAAGAATCTGAACCGTAAATATTTATTCACACCTCCTCTTTAGGCCACTCTTTATCAATCAACATGGTGTTAAAACAGATACATCCTCACTCTGTATCAATTAACGTTGTGTTAAAATAAGTACAGCACATCGTCACTGCACCAATTAACATTGTAGTGTTAACCCTGGTAGTGTTCACATTTTAAGCTAAAACTTTAAGATAAACTGCTTAGGGACCGATCCAGCAGTTTATCTTTAACAAGTTTATCTTTTATTAACCATTTCGATGAAAATTAAAGCAAAATCACAAACACACACACACACACCCATTGTAGCCCCTTCAGCCAGGGTGTTGGCTTTGAGACTTCAGTGGTTATAAGTGATAACGCAATACAAAAAAAAAATGTATATATATATGTGTATATACTCGTGTATAATGCACAACTTTTTGCCAAAAATCGATGCTTCAAAGTGGGGGGTGCGCATTATCTTCGCAGTCCCAAACCGAGTTGAAAAAATCCGGGTCCTCACAATATCGATTTTTATCCATCCAGGAATATAAATGTAACTCCATATATCTATGTTAGTAATGTTAGTAGTACATGTACAATTATAAATAGGTTACGTCCCCTTATTGTATTGCCACATTGGATCGGTAGTATCACACAAAGATCATCTTTTTTTCTTAGGCCTTGCGGTTCCTACTTAGGCCTAGCTTGTCGTTATAAAGGTAGCATGGCCCGGTATCGAAAATAGGTCATAGCAATGAGCTCCCTCGGAAGCGATGATATGTTGTATCAATCATAGTATTCTACCATTGAATGATAGGTCTACCTAGCCTAGTAATCTCTGATACGCAACAATATTAATAAGCATTCAAAATGGCGACTCCCTTAACGAAGCAATGACACAAATCGACTTTTTTGAAGAGGAATCTCATTGCAGTTTAGTAAATATTTCATGAAACTATAGATGCGTATTATCCACTAGATATAGGTTTGAGACCAAAATTGAGGTTCTCTAGTGGGGGGTGCGCATTATCTTTGAGAGCGCACTATACACAAGGATATACGGTATTATTTTCTTCCAGAATTACTTTGGTGCTGTAGTTGAGGGTTCATTAGACACTTCTGCATCTGATATTGATATCAGCAAACATTTGAGTCTTGATAAGTTCTTATGATACCCATCCATCCCCACACTAAGTTGACCCATCCTTTCAACTGCTCTTGTCCTCATGACGATTTCACTTTTGCCAGTGACAAGTAGTAATCAAAAATTTCCTCAACAATCTTGCAAGTTTTCTTGCTTGAGAAGTGAGCAATAGGCTACTATCGCAAGGTGCTTCATTCCAGACATTCACTAGTTACAGAGTTAACAGAAGGAAATTCTAACAGCAGGCCTTAAGTGAATGCACCATCATTTACAAACATGAAAATCGGTACTTCCAGACAATGAAGAAGCCTTAAGAGGTAAATTAATAATGCTTACAATAAAACATCCCAAAGTTTATCAAAAAGAGTTTTTCTTTTCATGTTCAAAATCCCATCATTTTCCTAACCAACCATTTTAATGTCATGTACATATAAAGATGACTTACTGTAATGAACTCTTTGAAAATGTCCTCTACTCTTGGCAAAACAGATCTCTGGATTTCCCTCAAAAGTCCTGACTTCGGCCGGTCTTTCTCTGTTGTAAGTCGAGCTGCAATCTTCTCATTCAACACAACATATTTTTTACCCACTGGATCTAAATATAGTCTGTTGAAAAATAGGCTTTGAATTACTATATGGCTTAACATTAGGATTTCATATTTGCCTCTAAAATGAAATTATTAAAATGATAAAATAAATTATCAAGCAAGAAGATAATGAATGTACAAACATCAAACAGAGAAAATACATGTATTTACAAAGGTTTAGCCTTTTGACAGCATTAAAGGAACATCATGTAAATCAAATAATGATCCATTACTGTACAAATGATACGGCAATTTCTTGAATTTTTCAATGCTGACTTACTTTGATATATGAGAAGCCTGGGCATCTTTTTTAATTTTATTCTCCTTCAATGCAAAATAAGTTTCAATGTCACTGTACAGATGCATCTGGTTGTGAACATCCTTATTGTCTCCTTCATTGACAAATTTCCGGAACATTGACATGATTCTGCAATAAATGAAGAAATATGATATAACTAATCCTCTATTCATGAAGGTTAAAAAACAAAGAATTAACTTTATATTTTACCATTTTAAAGAAATGTCAGATCCTTCTTAAAGGTAAAGGCGGTGCTGAACAGGCTACATAAGAACGGGTTAACTTTACAGGAGAGACAAAAAACTGATTTGTATTTAATCACATCGCACAATTCTCTTCATTTTTACACCAAAAGTCATTCTTAATATATGTACAACCATTTGGTGTCATAATTTAAAAACATTTAATCATAAGCTCACAAACGTATATAGCTAGAATGTCAAAGACAATTTTAGCAAGCGAGATCGCAGGTAGCCGGCTCAGTGCAGTTGTCTGTAATGTCCATGATGAATCGACATGCTGCTCTATCTGGTGGTGTTATGTGGCCCGAACGGCAACCCCATGGTAACAGGGGATTGCAAGACTTAACACTGTGTGTGTGCATGCATGTGTATATGTGTGTATGCGTACGTGTATGTGTGGGGGATAAATTAGGCCCCATCTCTCTCTTAAGCAAAGAAAAGGCCCAGAACAGTCTAAGAAAAGAAAATATTGGAGTGGCATTAAAATGAGTGTAATGCCATTATAAATAAATTTAGCAGACTATTACACTACATCTTATCTAAATTCTAAAGTATAGTGCATTGTGTGACACTTTTTAAGACTCTAGTGATGTACATCTAGATCTGCATGCATGTTTTGTTACAACTATGTAATACTATGTACGACTTGTATTTCCTTCTCAACGGCTCTTGAATCTACACTGAATATTGTCCACCCAAACAATTTTATTTCAGTCTAATTTCTTAAAATTCAAATCCAGGTATCTATGCGGAAATTGCAATGTTAATCAAATCATAAGTATGTTGTAATGCCTACAAGTCTTGAAATAAGGGGAAATTAAATTGCATGGTCTAATTTACTATACATAAATGAGCAGCTTGCATTGACCTCTTATTAATGAAGTATGTAATCTGAATAAAGACCCCTTTCAATGTTTTTCTTGCTTTTGGTTTGTCATTGTTCATGTTACTTATCACAGTCGGGTGAAACAAAAGCTAGCATTTCTTTCTAGGACACATGGCCCCATAGAATGACATGTCAATGTCAGGAGTGCTGATCGAGCCCATGTGTATTGAATCCCTCTTGGTGGTCATAGAATTACAGCATCAACCACTAGTGAATTGTATAATTTTAATGTAAATATGATCCAAAACTGGTGAAAGTGACTGTCTTGCTTTGAAATGGGTGGTTCACCATACTTGTATCATGGTACCCAAATGTTTTGAAATTAATAACTTTTCAGTAAAAGAACATTTTCATCTCAAACTAATTACAACATAAATATTATTTATCGTGTGTGATTCTCATTATCCCATGAGTAAAATGAGCATTTTTCACCTTTCCTCAAGGGTTTTAACCGTTTTAATTTTAATTTGAAAGTTTTAACAATTTGTATTCGAATCGAAGGTCGTCTGCGAAACTGGAGGTGTTATTGAATAATGATAAAACAGACCTGTTCTCACTTGACTGCAAACTAACCTCCCCTGACCCATGTCCGGTCACTTTTATGACCCTATCCATGCAAATAATCAAGACTTAAGACGAGTGTGATTTTTGTTGACCATTGTTTAATTTTATTGGCCTCTGTAATATTGGACAAAGAAGTCAGATAGGCCCGTATTATTTAGCCTTTGATGTCAACTATCCTCTTGCCTGGTTTGATATTTACACACGCTGATGAGGAACAGAAAGAAAGCTAATGTTGACATTACACAATAAGTCTGTGACCAGCTGTCCTTCCTCTTCCTTTCCATCTACCATATTGCTCTTTTACTGATAATTCTCAATCCTGTATAAAAGGATTCAAAAGGTGTTCAGAGACACTTATTTTTCTTTTACAACTTTGTTGCAATTCAAGCAAATTAATTCAATGTCATCTTTTATTGAAAGTTCTAATGATGTGCAAAGAATTCCATGCCTTGCCTGAATACTAAACATGTAGAGTTCATAAACAGAGGTCATTCGATTGGCTTATAGGGGGAGGTGGAGCTAGTAAGAATGAAATCTGCTCCTCGCAAACCTACCAACCGACCTGGTCAGCGAGAAAAAGTGTTGGTGGCCGTTTCAGCATTACTCTTTCTTGCCTTGTGCAGGTGTCCGGCTTAGAAACAGTCATTTTTAACCCATTTATAAAATTTTCTCACATGTAATATTTATTGAGGACATGTATGGTGGAATATACTAATGATTGATGAAATTTTTAAAAATTCGAAAGTTTTGAATGTAGCCAGTTCGGCACCTACATCAACAATATTTAGAAATAAAACTTTCCCAATGAGGGACATATATTTAAAGATGAGAGAGGAAGGTCTTTCATTTTTATTCAGAGCCTCAAATAATATGAAAGGCGCTTTAATTGATTTGTTAAGCATGAAATAATTTTTTTTTAAAAGCAAGAATGTAGAAAATAGTTGTTGCAATCAACTCTTTTATCTACAAAATGAATTAACAGTTATACCTTGAATTAAATAATTCCTTTACTTTACTCCATGAAAAAAAATCGATAAAGGTCACAGTCTTATCTATAGTGAGTGAAGAAAATAAAATACTGAACTGAAAAACACATTGTCAAGTTCTTACTGCCTATTTCCAGCCATGTCTTGGAATGTAGGAACTTTCTCACTCCTCTCGGCATCTTTATCTCCTTCCTCTCCATCAATCAAATCATCAACACCACCTGTTTGGCCAGAACCCTGTAGGCACAATCAGAAATCACATTTAACAAATTTCTCTTGGAATTTAGTGTGCTTGAGAGGAGTCCTCATGACATTGTTGTCAAATTCAATGTTAAACAAGGTACATTCTAAAATTGAAAATATGCTTCTTTGTTGAATTGTTTTACACTTCAATCATAAATGTTGACTTTGGGGTTTAAGCCAGAACTTACAATTTTTTTCTGTCCAGGTAGGCCTTTGAAACGTCAAAAGAATGTTTATAATGCACTTGTTTGCATAGGATAGGAATTTTCAAATTTTGTCATCAATCTTTTGGCAAAATGAATAGACTCAATAACTTAAGACAAACATATGGTCAAAAACATTGTCCTAACCGCTGAAGGTTTTTTTCTCTTTGCTTCTCTCTGTCTTGCATATGCTGCCCTAATTGCCTTTCTCCTCTCCCTCTCCATCTCTTTCCTTCTGGCCAGTGCTTCTGCTCTTTTCTGAGCTCTTCTCTCATCATCCATTTCCTCGGCAAGAGTCAGGGCTCGATTAAGTCTTCGAGCTCTCTCAGAGGTACTTGAGCCAGGAACTCTAACAACATCAATTAAAAAATCAAAAGATTATTTAAGGTCTTGTCATTACAAGCAGCAGTGATGGAAACAAAGCTTGAACTTTTAACATATCTAACAAGCCTTAATGAAACTGTGAAGAAAGAATAAAATAAGCAGGGAGTGAAAAAAAAAAAATTAACAAAATATATCATTCCTAAATCTCAAATTTTTACTTTTTCAACATTTCTTCCTTATACATGTATCACGTCAGGATGAAAGCTTCAAAAGACTATCCGGGCAGACTAAAGATGACTGAAATATTTTATGATATATTGGTAAATACAGAGAGATGATATTTTGCAATGACCAAATGAAAAGTAGTTTAATTGCCCTTTATAGCTTTTTTAGTTTTGCTATAATCAACCAGAACATATTTTTCCCTTCCTGTCTCTCTTTGTATTAAAATATCTTAAATTGTTTATGGCGTTGTTTTTAACAATTTTCCAACTTTATCATCTCTGACAGGCATATCCAGACTATTCCAAAATACTTTAATAACAACAACAACAAAACTAAAAAATGTATGCTTTACACTTGTTTTTGGCATAGCAGTTTTGATGATAAATATTTTTAATAAAGAATATTTCTTTACTCAACTGTTTTATTTCTTAGAATATTATCTTTCAACATCTTGCTTTAAGGAAGAAAATGTACACAGCAGGACTGAAATAAATCTCCATCTCTCTTGGTAACTACTGTCCATATTTCATTGATGAAGCTTGTCCCGTTCAAAGTGATTTTTTTTTTTAGGTAGAACATGGTTAAAGAGGAGTACTGAGCATATGAATATAAGAGGTACAATACAAAAGGAAAAAATTGGTTGTTGAGAACTCAAGTGAATTTATTCAGCCTCAAAGGAGGACATATTGACACACATATAATCCTGACAAAAATCAAAACAAAAACTCCTCAAACCAAAAAGGAAAAAAATTAACATACAACAAAATTTGAATAACATTAAAAGTATCATTAATTTTAAGTACAAGCAGGCTATTGCACATTTCTAAACATTTTGGGTCTCAACAACAAGAGCACCTTTGGACTATCCCCAGTCACATGGCCAATTAAGATTTTTTTTCAGTTCATTTTTTGGTATCAATATAAAACAAAACTAAAGCAATCAAAACTTCTCAATGTGGCTTGGGGGAGTCCACCAGTGCTTGAGTTATTGAGACCCACAGTGGTCTGATATGTGGAATAGCCAGCTTTTACTTACAAATGTCCATTTAAGATCATGAAAAAACAAAAAGTGAAAGTCACTTTCAATGATGGGAAAATTTGAGGCATGTTCAGCTCAACCATTTAAGTCAATCATTAACTAAAAGAGTGGTCAGTCAACTTCTTTGTTTTGTTCAACCATGTAATTTAGATTTGTCAGTAATAGTTTTGATTGCTGAGCAGAATGAATGCCTCGTTCGGTACCGTCAACAATGATGATGAATTAAAAAGAGTCAAAAGCCATGCAAATCTCTCTGAAACACCAAATGTTGTCTTAGAGAAAAAAGCACCATTGAGCATATGAAACTTAATAGTACAGTAGATAATGTATATTATGTTATTTTGTGGAAATAATTCTGTTCATGTCCAAAGCATTTTTCTAAACTAGCAAGATTCTAAAAGATACATAATATTAACTGGTTGTGTATTTATATATGATTGAGTTTTAAATACATTTCTTCAGGTTATCATAACCTCTGTGTGGCACTGGAATTGGAACTAACTGCTTCATGGCTAGAGGTGAATCAGCTGTGGGGGTTTTTGTCACAACTTACTAGTCTACATTCAACTTTGATTATTATGATGCTGGGAGAACAGCAAATTATAATACCTGTATTTAACTTCAATATGTCATTAAAAAGATTTTTAAGAAATTCTGGAAGGAGTTTTATTCAAGCAAATAATTTTCTTTTATTTTTAAAACTTTCACTTTCACATTCCCACTTCACATCATGGCTAAAGATAGTTCTACCAAATGCCCTGTCATATCAGTCACAGTCAGTTGGAGGATGGTTTGAAAATACTATAATTTAGCCTTTCTTTGTTAATACAGAAGGCACAAGCAAGACTTTAAAAAAGTCCTGCTTGCTTGGAGAATTAAGTCTGTTGATGCAATTCCACATAACTCTATTCTTACAGACTTAGAATGTGTTTGTACAAGATGTGATAATGCTTTTTATAGACTTCACTCAAATACCTATTATTATGTCTTAATAACTCAGATGTGACGGACTGTTTTAATGATACCAATTTTACACTTAAAATGAATTATACACTTTATACCTTATATTATTTATCATACTTGTTGCTGCCGTTATTACTATTATTATTATTATTATTATTATTATTATTATTATTATTATTATTATTATTATTATTATTATTATTA
>JBCHJU010140630.1:0-10339 GCA_039654505.1 Plocamopherus imperialis | reverse complement strand
TTTGTGTTGCTGACTGTTTTATTGTTGGTACGGTGTTTTTTGTTTGTGTTGCTGACGGTTTTATTGTTGGTACGGTGTTTTTTGTTTGTGTTGCTGACTGTTTTATTGTTGGTACGGTGTTTTTTGTTTGTGTTGCTGACGGTTTTATTGTTGGTACGGTGGTTTTTTTTTTTTGGTTTTTTTGTTGTTGATGATGGTGTTATTGCTGGTACTGTGTTTTTTGTTTGTGTTGCTGACTGTTTTATTGCTGGTACGGTGTTTATTGTTGGTGATGGTGTTTTTGTTGGTACGGAGTTGTTGTTTTTTTTTTTTTTGTTGTTGACGGTGCTATTGTTGGTACGGTGTTTTTCGTGGTGATTGTGTTATTGTTAGTTTGCTGTTTTTGGTGATTACGGTGTTATTGTTGGTAGTGCGTTTCTTGGTGGTGACGTTGTTTTTGTTGGTACGGTCTAATTTGTTGGTGACGGTGTTGATGTTGGTACGGTCTAAATTGGTGGTGACGGTGTCGATGTGGGTACGGTCTAATTTGGTGGTGACGGTGTTGATGTGGGTACGGTCTAAATTGGTGGTGACGGTGTTGATGTTGGTACGGTCTAATTTGGTGGTGACGGTGTTGATGTGGGTACGGTCTAATTTGGTGGTGACGGTGTTGATGTGGGTACGGTCTAAGTTGGTGGTGACGGTGTCGATGTTGGTACGGTCTAATTTGGTATGGAGTTTATAGTGGTGAAGTTGCTATTGTTGGTACGATATTTTTTTGGTGGGCAGGGTCTTATTGTTGTTACACTGTTTTTGTGTGGTGACGGTGTTATTGTTGGTACGGTGTTTTTGGTGGTGACGGTGTTGTTGGTGTGATGTTTTTGGTTGTTATGCTGTTGTTGGTGTTGTGTCTCTTTTGGTGACGGTGGTTTTTTTTTTTTTTGTTTTTTTTGTTTTTTTTTGGTGGCACGGTGTTTTCGATGCTGACGGTGTTTTTTGTTGGTACGGACTTTTGGATGGTGACGGTGTTATAGTTGGTACTGAGTATTTGGTGGTGACGATGTTTTTATTATTAGGGTCTTTTTGGTGGTGATAGTATTGTTGTTGATACAGCGTCTTTGGTGGTGACGGTGTTGTTGTTGGTACGGTGTATTTTGGTGGTTACGATGTTTTTTTTTTTATTTGGTACCATGTCTTTGGGGTTGACGGTTTTGTTAGTATGGTGATTTTGGTGGTGAAGGTGTTTTTGTTATTAGGGTATTTTGGTAGTTATAATGTTATTGTTGTTAAGGTCTTTTGGTGGTGACAGTATTGTTGTTGTTACGGTGCTTTTGGTGGTGACTGTATTATTGTTGGTACAGTTTTGTTTTGTTTTTTCGTGGTGACAGTATCGTTGGTACAGTGTTATGGCCGTTATGTTGTTGTTGTTGGTACGTTTGTTGTTGTTGTATTTTTTAGTGGTGACTGTGTTGTTGCTGATACGGTGTTTTTGTGCTGACTGTCGTATTCTTGGTACAGCGTTTCTGTTGGTGAATGTGTATTGGTGGTACAGTGTTCTGGTGGTGACCGTTTTGTTGTTGGTACGGTGTTGTTTTGGTGGTGATGGTGTTGTTGTTGGTGTAGTGTTTTGAGTGGTGACTGTGTTGATGTTGGTACCCAGGTTCTTTATGCAGACGGTGTTGTTGTTTATACAGTGTTTTTGATGGTGACGGTGTTGTTTTTAATGCAGTGTTTTTGATGGTGACGGTGTTGCTTTTAATACAGTGTTTTTATGCTGACGGTGTTGTTGCTCATACGGTGTTTTTGGTGGTTATTTTGTAATTGTTGTCACAGTTTTTTTGATGGTCACGGTGTTGTTGTTGGTACATTGTATTTGGTGGTGACGGTGTTGTTTTTGGTAGCGGTGTTGTTGTTTGTAGTTGTCTTTGGTGGTGAACGTCATTTTGCTAGTAGGTGTCTTTGGTGGTGAACGTCATTTTGTTAGTAGGTGTCTTTGGTGGTGAACGTCATTTTGTTAGTAGGTGTCTTTGGTGGTGAACGTGATTTTGTTATTTTGGTGGTGACAGTGATGTGTTGTTTTCTGTGGTTATGATGTTGTTGGCGTGATATCTTTTGTGGTGCAGTGTCTTTTGTTGGTACGGTGTTTTGGATGGTGACGGTGCTATAGTTGTACGGTGTCAATGTTGGCACTGTGTCTTTGGTGATGACGGTTTGTTGTTGGTAGAGTGTTTTTTGATGTAGACGTTACTGTTGTTGGTACATTGTTTCTGGTTGTGACGGTGTTGTTGTTAGTACGGCGTCTTTTGTGGTGACGGTGTTGTTGGTACGGTGTTTTTGTTAGTAGGGTGCTTTTGGTGGTGACGGTGTTATTGTTGGTACGCTGTATTTCGTGGTGACGCATTGTCTGTCCGGTGTTTTTGGTGGTGATTGTTGTGTAGTTGGTGCAACGTTTTTGATGGTGACTGTGTTCTTGTTCGTATGTCCTTTTTTTTTTTTTTTTTTTTTTTTGGTTATGGATGTCTTGTTATTGGTACATTTTTTTTATTGTGACTGTGTTTTTGTCGGTACGGTGTTATTGTTGGTACAGTGTTGTTAGTGTGACGGTGTTGTTTTTGCTACGGTGTTTTTTGTGGTGATGGAGTTGTTGTTGGTACGGTGTTTTTGATGGTGACGATGTTTTTGTTGGCACGGTGTTTAATGGTGAAGGCGTTGTTTTTGTTGGTACCGTGTCTTTGTAGGTACATTGTCCATGGCGGTACGGTGTCTTTGGTGGTACGGTGTCTTTGGTTGTACGGTGTCTTTGGTTGTACGGTGTCTTTGGTGGTACGGTTTCTTTGGTGGTACGGTGTCTTTGATGGTACGGTGTCTTTGATGGTATGTTGTCTTTGTTGGTACGGTGTCTTTGTTGGTACGGTGTCTTTGATGGTCGCAGAGTTGTTGTTGGTGCCGTCATTTTCGTAGTGACGGTGTTGTTTTTGGCACTGTCTTTGATGGTAAAGGTGTTTTTGTTGGTACAGTGTTTTCGTTAGTTCCGGTGTTTATGTTAGTACCGTGTCTTTGGTGGTGACGGTTTTGTTGGTATGGTGTCTTTGGTGGTGACGGTGTTGTTAGTACGGTGTCTTTGGTGGTGAAGGTTTCGTTGGTACGGTGTATTTTGGTGGTGACGGTTTTGTTAGTACGGTGTGTTTGGTGGTAATGTTGTCGTTCTTGGTACGTTGCATTTTGGTGTTGGAGTTATTGTTGTTGGTACAGTGCTTTTTTGTTGTTGTGACAGGGTTTTTTGTACGGTTTTTTTTAGGAGCTGACGGTGGTTTTGTTGGTACTGTGTTTTTATTGGTCACGGTCTTGTTGCTGGTACGGAGTCTTTAAATGGTGAAGGTGATCTTTTTGGTACGGTGTTTTTGTTAGTACCGTTGTTTTGGTGGAGACGGTGTTGTTGGTACAGGGTTTTCTTTTTGTGGTTAAGGACCTGTTCTTCGTACGGTATTTTTAAAATTGTTATGGTGTTCTTGATGGCTTGTTGTTTTGCGCGGTGAAGGTGCTATTTTTGCTACAGTGTTTTTGGTGACCTTGTTGTTGGCCATGGTGTTTTTGGCATGGTGTTGTTGATGCTATGGTGACGTACCTTTTAGTGACGTTGTTGCTTTTGGGTTGTTGTTTTTACGGGACGTTGTGTGGTTTTGTTTGTACGATGTTTTTCCCGACGGTGTTGTTGGTACAATGTTTTTCGTGAAGGTGTAGTTGTTGACGATGTTATTGGTACGGTGTTGTCTCCGATTTTGTTGTTCGCAAAAGCGTTGTTGTCGAAGTTCTTTTTGGCGCCGTGTTGTTGTTGGTGACGGTGTTGTTGGTGAAGTGTTGTTTGGAGAGGTATTCTTGGTGACGCTGTTGTTGTTGAAGTACAATGTACTTGTTTGATACGGTTTTCTCAGTGAAAGTGTTGTTTGTGACGATGTTTATTCTGAAGCTTTCTCTGGTGACGGTGTTGTTGGTGACGGTTTTGTTTGCGACGGTGTTGTTGGTAAAGCTGTTGTTGTTACGGTGTTGTTCATGATGGTGTTGTTTGTGACGGTGTTGTTGTTGTTGCAATGTTGTTGATGACTGTGTGATGGGTGACAGTTTTGCTGATGGTGATGTTGGTGAAGGTGTTGCTTGTGACAGGGTTATTGGTGAAGGCTTTGTTTGCAAAGGTTTTGTTGGTGAAGGTGTTGCTTGTGACAGGGTTATTGGTGAAGGCTTTGTTCGCAAAGGTTTTGTTGGTGAAGGTGTTGCTTGTGACAGGGTTATTGGTGAAGGCTTTGTTCGCAAAGGTTTGTTGGTGAAGGTGTTGCTTGTGACAGGGTTATTGGTGAAGGCTTTGTTCGCAAAGGTTTTGTTGATGAAGGTGTTGCTTGTGACAGGGTTATTGGCGAATGCTTTGTTCACAAAAGTTTTGTTGATGAAGGTGTTGCTTGTGACAGGGTTATTGGTGAAGGCTTTGTTCGCAAAGGTTTTGTTGGTGAAGGTGTTGTAGTTCAAGGTGTTATTGGTGACGATGTCATTGATGATTTATTTTTTGTTGTTCTGGTTTTCTGGTTACGATTTTGTTGGCGACGGCTTTGTTGTTACGTTGTTGTTGCCGAAGGTTTTTTTGGCGACAGTGTCGGTGTCGTGGGTGACAGTTTTCTTGCTAAATGTGTTGTTGGTGAATGTGTTGGCGGAGGTGTTGTTGCTGAAAATGTTGTTGGTGACGCCTGTGTTGGTAACGTTGTTGTTGGTTACGATGTTTTGTTGGCGACGGTGTTGTTTTTGAACGTGTTGTTGCTTACGATTTTTTTTTTGTTGGCGACGGTGTTGTTTTTGAACGTGTGGTTGGTTACGATGTTTTTGTTGGCGACGGTGTTGTTTTTGAACGTGTTTTTGGTTACGGTGATTTATTGTCGACTATGTCGTTTTTGAACGTGTTGTTAGTATTGTGTTTTGTTGGAGACAGTGTTGTTGATACGGTGATTTTGTTAATAAGATATATTTTTGGTGACGGTGTTGTTGGTACTGTGTTTTGTTGGTACGGTGTTTCTGTTGGTGACGGTGCTGTTTTTGAAAGTATCGTCGGTACGGTGTTTTTGTTGGTAACGATGCTGTTGGTGAACGTGTTGTTGGTTACGGTGTTGTTGGTGAAAGTGTTGTTGGTTACGGTGTTGTTGGTGAAAGTGTTGTTGGTTACGGTGTTTTGGTGAATATATTGTTGGTACTGTGCTGCTACTTAAGATGTTTTTCCACTGTGATTAAGGGATGGTGTTGTTGGTAGGGTGCTGTTGGTGAGATGTTGTTGGTACCCTATTGCCTGTACAGTTTTGTAGGTAGTGGTGTTTTGGCGAGGGTCTTCCTGGTGAGGGAGTTGTTGGTTGCGGTGCTGTTGACAAGGGTGTTGTTGGTGAAATTGAAGTATTGTTGGTAAGGTGTTATGGGTGACTGTGTTATTGGTGATGGTGTTGTTTTTACGGGGTTGTTGGTATGGTGTTGTTGGTGACGGTTTTGTTGGTGAGGGGCTTTGGGGTTTTATTCATGCAGTATTGTAGGTACAGTGTTGTTGATATATTGTTGTTGGTATTGTGTTTTTGATACGGTGTTTTGGTGACTCTGTTTTTGATTACAGTGATATTGGTGAGGTGTTTTGGTGACGGTGATATTGGTGACGGTGATATTGGTGAGGTGTTTTGGTGACATTGTTTTTGGTGACAGTGATATTGGTGAGGTGTTTTGGTGACGGTGATATTGGTGAGGTGTTTTGGTGTCGGTGATATTGGTGAGGTGTTTTGGTGACGGTGATATTGGTGAGGTGTTTTGGTGTCGGTGATTTTGGTGAGGTGTTTTGGTGTCGGTGATATTGGTGAGGTGTTTTGGTGTCGGTGATATTGGTGACGGTGATATTGGTGACGGTGTTTTGGTGACGTTGATATTGGTGAGGTGTTTAGGTGTCGATGATATTGGTGACGGTGATATTAGTTACGGTGATATTGGTGACGGTGATATTGGTGAGGTGTTTTGGTGACGGTGATATTGGTGACGGTGTTTTGGTGACGGTGATATTGGTGACGGTGATATTGGTGACGGTGTTTTGGTGACGGTGATATTGGTGAGGTGTTTTGGTGACGGTGATATTGGTGACGGTGTTTTTGGTGACGATGATATTGGTGACGGTGTTTTTGGTGACGGTGATATTGGTGAGGTGTTTTTGCTACGGTGTTTTGGTGATATGTCCTTGTTGGTAACGGAGGAGTTCCTGCCTTTCTGTTTCTTCGTGTTGTTGGTGACGTGTTGGCGGTACGGTGTTGTTGGTGAAGTTGTTGTTGGTCACAATGATCTTGGTGAAGGTCTTGTTGGTGAAGGTGTTGTTGGTGAAGGTGTTGTTAGTGAAGTTGGTGTTGGTCACAATGATATTGGTGAAGTTGTTGTTGGTACGGTGGTTTTGGTGATAGCTCTGTCGGTGAAATTGTTGTTGGTGAGCGGTTTGTTGTCGACGGTGCTGTTGGTACAGTCTTATTGTTGAACACGTTGTCGGTACGGTGTTGTTCGTTGAAGCTGATGTTAGTGAAGGTGTTGTCAGGGAAAACGATGTTAGCGAAGGTGCTGTTGGTGACGGTTTTACGGTTTTGTTAGCGACATTGTTGTTGCTGAAGGTGATTTTTGTACGGTGTTTTTTGTGAAGGTGTCGCTGGTGCCAGTTTTATTTTATTAGCGACGCTGTTGTTGTTGGCGTTGTTGGCACGGTCTTGTTGGTGCGGTGTTTTTGGTATGGTTTGTCAAATATAGATTTATTTCATGAAGAAAATCGTATCACAATAATAAAAATAATAATTATAGTAATAATAATAATAATAATAATAATAATAATAATAATAATAATAATAATAATAATAATATGCTGTTGTTGTTGTTGATGTTAGGCTATGCCCATCCACTGCTGGATGTAGCCCTCAGTCAGTCCTTTCCATCTTGTCCTGTCTCTTGCTGTCCTGAGCCAGGCTGGACCAAAGTATTCCACCAGGTCATCTCTCCATCTTCTGGGCTTTCTGCCTCTTGGCCTTTTCATATTATGCTTGGGAATCCAGTCAGTTGATCTCTCCGCCTTTCAGTTGTAGTTTCTTCTGGCCACGTGACCTGCCCATTTTGCTTTCTTCCTTGTCAAGTGACGAATTACTGTGACTCGCATTCTTCTTCTGATTACTGTACATCAAACTCTGTCTATAAGTTTGATCCCCAGCATTTTCCTTTCCATTGCTCTTTGAGTAGTTCTTTGGTTGTTTTTTTTGTTTTTTTTCGTTTTGTCCCTCGTATGCTCCATGTTTGTCAACAATATTATTATGTTCATGTGGGCAGTATGCATTGTTCAAAGGCTTTGCTGTTAGGGTGTATGGGGGTATCCTTGTTTTCGAGTTTATTTCTGTGCCGTCCAAAGCTGTTCCATCCTTCACTTATTCTTTCTTCTACTGAGTACTTGGCTGAATCTTTCATAAAGAAAGTCTGGCCAGTAATTTGTAGCTGTTAACTTTCTCAGCCTCTTCATTGTCTGTTTTTACTTTATTTACTTTTACTCGCGTCGGCATGCCCGTTGTCTATCCTGTGTGTATTTTCATTCCTGCATTTTTGTATTTGATTCAGCTGAACAATGAGTTCTTTTGTATTTGTAGCCAGTGTGGCCACAACGTCGGCAAATCGCAGGTTATCTACCATTTCTCAATCTATATGTACTCCTAGACCTGCGTTCCTGGCTGTCTCTTGCCTATTGCAGCCGTAAATAATGCAACCGAGATCGGGTATCCTTGTCTCGTTCATCTGACGACCGATTTTGAAGAGTCTTGGTGTCATTTCATCGACGTTTATTGCTGCTGTTGCCGTATATATTATGTATTATAATGTTTTGACAGGCTTCATTTATCCCTATTTGTCTTAGAGCATTAAAGATAGCAAAATGATCTATCGAGTCATGGGTTGTTTCTTAGTCGAGGAATCTTATGTTAAGGGGGATGGTTTTTTTTTTTTTTTTTTTTTTTTGTTTGTCTTCTCTATGAACTGACATAGTGTGTGAATATCACAATATATTATACTAATCTAAACAATATCTCCATCTGGATTTACACCTTTGATATTACGCCGTCTGGCTCGATAACACTCATAACGGCTACAGGAGTGCAAACACAATCTAGAAATTTAGATTCTCGAAATATAGAATGTAAATCTAGATTAAGATCTAACGGTATTTTAGATTTAGAGATTTGGTCTGAGATCTTCGATAATCTTGATTACATTCAAGGTTTACCCCTAGGCCTAGTTGTAGATCTGGATCTAGATTACCACCAACAATAACACCATCACAAACAACATCATTAACAGCAAAACCTTGCCCGCAACATCGTAGCGACAAAGTCGTACCAACAGCAACACAGCACCAACACTACTGTCCTTAACTACAACGCCGTCATCAACAACAACACCGTCACCAACAACGACGCCGTCACCAACAACCCGGAACCAAGAACAATGCCATGCCTACAACAGAGTCACCAGTAACACAGGACCAACGAAACCGTAACAACAAAAACCACCGTTACAAACAACACCATACCACCAGCAACACACTCTCACCAACAACAACACCATCACCAGCAGCTAGCACCGTTACCAACAACAACACCATCACCAGCAGCTAGCACCGTTACCAACAACAACACCACCACCAGCAGCTAGCACCGTTACCAACAACAGCACCATCACCAGCAGCTAGCACCGTTACCAACAACAACACCATCACCAGCAGCTAGCACCGTTACCAACAACAAAGTACCAAAAACACCGTTACCAACAACAAAGTACCAAAAACACCGTACCAACAACAAAGTACCAAAAACACCGTACCAACAACAAAGTACCAAAAAGACCGTACCAACAAGAAAGTACCAAAAACCAAAAACACCGTACCAACCACAAAATACCAAAAAAAAACCGTCACCAACCAAATAAAATAGCAAAACAAAGTCTATTATTATTACGGCTCTAATTCTGAGCCTATATAATTGCAGATACAGAGAAGGATGTTGGAGCGGTCTTTGATCGTTTTTTGTTTTTTGTTTTTTGTTTTTAATTTTTACCAACATATTTAAAATTGTATCAATAGAGCTAATAGAATGGTCGGTATGATTTTCAGGACTTTTTTCAACCTGGATTTAAATGTTCTTTCCTCTCTGTAAATCACTAATTCGGTCTATTCTTGAGTATGTAAATTGTATATGGAGTCCTGTTTATGAACGCCAATCCATCAGAGTTGAAAATGTACAAAGACGTGCAACTTGGTTGATTGTTGGATTGCAGGGGATGACTTATACGGAGAGGCTCCAATACCTTGATTTGCCAAAAGATTCAGGAGGTTACATGGTGATTTGATTCAACTTTATAAACTGGAGCATGGCATTGATAAGCAGGCAGATTTGTTATCAATAACTGTAACTATGCAAAAGAAAGCACAAAAATAAACATGGATAAGTTACAGTGGATACCCCTCAAAGGACAAAGAGCTAGAAATAAAGCATGTAATGGAGAAGCAAAAATACCACTAGAGGAATTCAATATGAGAAATAGGCACTCAAGATCTGGTGCTCAAACATTTACGCTGCCTTCATCAGAATGCAGATATCCATTTATACTCATTTTTCACTAATGTTTTCAGTTTGTGGAATAAACTTTATACCAATGTAAAGTGCAGTAAGGATACAAACGTTTTCAAGCAAAAACTTAAATGTACAACACCAATATCAAAATACTGAAATAATAGTCCGGGGGCTACTGGTCGATAACCTTCCCCCCCCCCCCTAGGGATTTTATGGGACCAAGTTTTTCTTTTAGAGGACCGCATGGGGGATTCCGGAAAAAAGGTTTGCTCAAAAATAGTTGCGCGTTGAAGAGTTATGGCCCTTTAAAGGTCATCAAGAGCATTTTTTATAGCCCGACTCGTTTTTGCCTCTGCCATCGTTACAAAAATTCCAATTCGGACTTGTAATAGCTCAAAATATTCACAGGAGAATTGCTTTTCATTTGATATATCCTATAACATGGTATCATCAGTCAGACACAACCAGTTGATGGAAAACTGTTAAAAAACTCTATTTTCGGCTTCATTTTTTATTTTGAAATTCACAAAAAAATTAATGTTGAAATCATCAAACGTATGAATTGATGATGCATGCATTCAAAAACTGACCCCATTATCTCGCTTTTAGGTGATACATTTCTTTTTTCTTTAGTCCATATACTTTATTTTATACAATTTTTTTCCGACCCTAACCCCATTTTAAGTTTTCGCATTTTAGTAGGACTCATACATTGC
>JBCHJU010140519.1:0-10340 GCA_039654505.1 Plocamopherus imperialis | reverse complement strand
TGAGACTTGAACCCGCGACAGTGGCACCAAATCGCCTCGCCCAAGAAAAGAAGAGCGTTCTTACTGACCAAGCCAATTGACTCCTTAAGGAGTGTAGGTACTTTGATGCCCTATACCTCCCCATCCCGTTGACAGAGTAAATTGAAATTTGGCATAGATCTAGAAAGAATATGTTTACGTAAGTGGGACAAATGTGATATAAATCCATAAAGGAACAAAGACGAAGTCTAATTTTAAGTGCGATGCTATTAACGGACCAATTATCGTCATATTGCCTGTGCTGGCTGGCTCTTGGCTAGACGGTGATGGTTCATAGACGCAACATTTAACGACGCATTCAGATGTCGATACCACAAACTATTTTTAACGAGAGCAGACGACTTAAGAATACTGTAATGGAACATTTTTAATGGGAAAATATAAATTAAAAACAGAATTTACTATCTTTTAATCCATTTTCACAATTGAATTTGAATTAAATATTTTCTCTAACCTAATACTATCGCATTGTTCAAAGATCTAAACCTGAATTGTATTTCTATACCGGTACCGAAAGTGTTAGATATAAACTCTAGATTTAGATTAAGATCTAGATCTAGGCCTAGATCTTCTTTGAGAATCAACACGTTTTTGAGCCTAGAAGATACAATTGTCTTAGTGACCTTATCTTTCATGTCATTTCAATAAATAACACAAAACAGTAAGAACATGATATTTGACAATGTGCCAAATTGTGTATGGATATTCCATTTTTCAGACCACGTTTGAATAAAAGCGGATTATTTAAAATCTGCTGAATGGACTCTTGTGAAATTTGGCATGCAATGAAAAGTAGGACTGTTGCTTTAATATCATGATTTTCAATACTTTTTGTTTCATAGTTTACATATTATAATCATCCAAATTCCTACGCCATTTTTTTTTAGCCCAACCTCTATATACAATTTGCACACACGTTTAAACAATTTTCGTAGAACGGGTATTCTGCCCTAGTAATAAGAACAAAACAAAACATTTTGCAAAATCATTAAACTATTCAAAGAATACAGAATGAATTCAATTACATAGTTTACTTAATACTATAAACCTATTCATAATACATGTATACATCTGGTCATGGAGCTTCCTCGCAATAGAGTTATTAAAAGAATTTAAGCTTTTGGAATCATTTGTTTCGAATTATAATTTATTCCAAATACCTGCTGATCTAGAAACAAAAGAATTGTGCCTTAAAACATGACACTCATCACTCAAGTCTTTCTCCAACGCAACAGACAGAACATTTATTTGATCCATATAGTAGAGCGCCTCCGAAGGCAAATGTGCTTTTATCCTGGGGTTGTCTCCCCCTAACGTACCGGCCGCCCTCTCGGACGAAGCAGGGATGGCAGCAGGGCAGAGGAACTTAAAAAGACTTTTATGAGATTACGAGACAACTCTCAGGAAAAACAAGCTATCGCACTTAGCAACTTCTTGTACTTGTAGATTGTTCTCACCACGGCGTCCTATTTTGCAACCAAAACCCGACTTTTAGCTTTGCCCTTTGAAGTGTCGGCCTAAGTGCAATTCGAAAGTCATGGGTGTGAACCTGTGACAATGGCTAAAGGCAGGGTTGCCGATTTTCCGTAAATTTACGGATTTGCGTAATTTCCGTCAGGTCAGTGAATCTTCCATAAGCCGACGCGCGAGGTGAATTTCGTCCGTAAAGATATATAAGAACGGAAAAGCGAGTAATGTTTTTACGAAACGAAACAACGGAACCACTATGCCAGGCTCAGCGACCCGGATGAGCTTATTCGATTATCAACTTCCGGTTCTGAGTTCAGTTCAGTGTGTACAGTACAATGCCATCTGTACTGTACGCATTTCTCATTCATTCAAATTCATTGTCTGTTTGCTTCACGACATCTAATCTAGATAAATCAAAGACTGTCGGTTATTCTGTTGTGTTCTGTCAATTCAAAACTTGTGGATATAGATCTATATTATTTTAGTTTTTGTTTTTGTTTTTTCCAAGTACCTGGATCCTAGATCTAGATCTAGATTATCTAGATCTAGGGTGAGTGTGTCTTTAATCATGGATGAGCTCACTGAGAGTAAGTTTGCTCAGCGCGATGGCCGCGAGAAAGAGAAAGAGATTGATAAAGGTATCAAAAACAAATGTTCACAACAGCAGTCAGCCATAACAGAAAATGCTTAAAGATCCAAAAGGCCACTAGACAGCCTCTCAAGTCTTGAGGGCGTGAATCCTCTCAACAGATATAAGTAAAAAAAAACGACCTCCTGCCAAAGCATTCCAGTTTTTGTAGTTTGGGTGAGTGGTATATCAGTTTCATTTACACATAAGAGCAGATTGCTGTTCATGTACATGTTAAATGTTAAATAATGAAATGGTTTAAATAGTATTTTTTTCACAATCTATTTAGGTTCGTTTCCTGTTATATGTAGGTAGGGGGATATATTAAGCCGTCCGTTGTCTTCGTGGAAAGTTCAGTAAAAAAAAAAAAAAATCCTCAATCGACATCCCTGATCCCAGTCGACCAATCAGATAAAAGAATGCAGTAATTAATGAAGGAGAAGCCGAACAGAGGGCAAGATGGGAGGAACATTTCAGAGAGACTTTAAACAGACCTCCACCAAAGATTTCTCCAAATATACCAAAAACAACACAGACACTTGACCAAAGTACTAAACCTCCAACCGAGACAGAAATCGCCAAAGCCATCAAATGCCTTAAATCCAGCAAGGCAGCAGGCACCGACGGCATATCACCAGAGGCATTGAAAACAAATATCCAGACATCAACAGAGGTGCTTTACCTACCGATACAGAAAATCGAGGAAAGTGAACAGGGGCCAAGTGACTAGAAGAAGGGCCAATTGATTAAACTATCAAAGAAAGGGGACTTGTCATCGTGTTCCAACTGAAGGGGCATCATGCTGTTATCCATCCCTGGGACAGTTATCTCCAGAATCATATTGGACAGACTAAAGAAAACTCTAGACAAGGCACTCCGTGAAGAGCAAGCAAGATTCCGTCAAGATAGATCATGTACCGATCACATTGCCACAATGAGGATAATCATTGAACAGTCTTTGAAATGGCAATCCCCGCTATACATTATCTTTGTGGACTTCCAGAAGGCTTTTGATAGCGTTGACAGAGAGGTCATCTGGAAGTTGATGCACCATTACGGCTTACGACCTAGATTATTCACCATCATCCAGCATCTGTATGATAATGCCACCTGCAAAGTAGTTGAAGTAGTTCAAGATGGTAAACTAACAAACCATTGTTCAGTACAGACAAGCGTTTGCAAGGGTTGTTAACTCTATTCGATATTCCTAATGGTAGTTGACTGGATCATAAGACAAGCGACGTCAGTGGGAAAAGAGAGGAATACTCTTGCAATGGACATTAACCAAACACCTCGAGGACCTAGAATTCGCAGATGACATCAGCCTTCTTTCACACAAACAGCAAGATGCTGTACCAGGTCGCTAAAGAAACAGGGAAGACTGGTCTCAAGATCAACATTGGAAAAACAGAAGTCCTGAGAATAAACAACAAACTGCAGGAACCAATATGTAATGAAGATAAAGAAATCAAAGAAGTAGATAATTGCACCTACCTCGGAAGTATGGTCAACAAAGATGGGGGGGGGGGATAAAGATATTATAGGGAACTGCTCCAGCAAAGCCAGATATGCCTCCCGAACACTACAACCAATATGGAGATCATCAACTCTCTCCTTCAACAACAAGAACAGGATTTTCAACACAAACGTAAAGTCAGTCTTGTTCTATGGGTCAGAGATATGGCGAACCACAAAGACACTCAAAAGATCCAGATGCCTCCGAAGAATCATGGGCATCAGGTAGCCCAACGACATTTCAAACGAAGAACTCTGGGAAAAGATATAACAATAACCAGTGGAAGGAGAAAAAAAAAGAAAGTGGGGATGTATTGGTCATAAACTGCGAAAGTCCCCAGAGAACGTCACCAGACAATCTCTGAAATGCAATCCACAGGGTAGAAAAGGGTGGGAAGACCCAGACAAACATGGCGAAAGAACACTGATGAAGAAGCCAAGTCTGCTGGAAGCCCAAAATGAGTAGGATCCGAGGCGGTAAACTAAAAGTTTACCGCCTCGGGAGGATCTCATAACACATAGTCCGCTGGAGGAGTTTAGTTGCGGCCCTAGGCCCTATGTTCCCCAAGGAACCCAGAGGCATAAGTCAAGAGAGTCAAGTTGTACGTTAAGGTTTCTGCTTGAAATCTTCTGTATCTTTACTGTGCTTTACATTGGTAGGGAGTTTATTCCAGAATCTGAATGTATTAGGGAAATATGAATTATATAAATGGCTAATTACGTTTCATGAAGGCAGTGTAAATGTTTTGGCACCAGATATTGTGCGACTATCTTTCAAATTGAATTCCTCTAGTGGTAATATTGCTTGTCCATTACATTTATTACTTTGAAAAGAATAGTTGTCTTGTTTCTAGCTCTTTCTTCTTTGAGGTGTACGAGGGGCGTTCAATAAGTCTAAACCCTAACCATGAAGGAATAGACCTGGAGCCATGGAATATAGAGGGTGGTATCTGTAATGTTATAGAACACCGCATGTGACGTTTTGGGAAAATCTGATGAGTGGTGCGCATTTAGGAGCACTTTTAGTGAACGTGGGTATTGAATGCAGCAGGAATGTCCTTCCCAAGAAATACGCAATGTCAAATATAGATTCTGTTGAATTTCGTTCTGGAAATCAAATTTCTTCCTCTGCAAGAAAAATGAAAAATGGAAATTTAAGAAAAAATGTCTGCTTTTTATCGTGATGAACATTCGTCTTATGGAACTTTAAATATTGGACTAGGAAGTTGAAATCTGTCTTCCTGTCCTTTTTTATTGTCCTCGAGAAGGGCCATCAAGTGGGAAAGTATGCTGTCTTGTTTTGGGGGGATTGTTAGGACATAATAAGTACTGACTGTGGCTATTCATCTACTTTAGAGCATTTATTAACTTTGTCAACAAAACCGCGATCCATCTTGGTCAAGAAATGCCTGGGAAAGCTGCGAAAGGGAGTTCTCCTGTTGCATGACAATGCGCCCGCTCACTGATCAACGAGGGCGACTCAAACAGCGCTACAATGTGGTAACGAAACTCTACTAAATCCACCAAAGACTCAAGATTTGGTACCCTTGGATTTTTTCCTGATCCCAAATAGCTTGAAAATTCTCCAGAGCAAGCGTTTTAACAACGATGAAGACGTGGTTAATGCAGCGGAGGAGTGGTTTTAGTGCCATCAGAGGACATTTTACACTCAAGGGCATTTGAAGGTCAAAGAAAGATGGCAGAAGAGTGCCAGTCTGGGAGGTAACTATATAGAGAAATAAGTGTGTGAGTGTGAAATTCTGACTTACTAACATGTTTCCTTCATGGTCAGGGTAAAGACTTATTGAACACCCCTCGTATCTCCTGTAACGTATCCATGATAGAATTTTTTTTCGAAATTTAGCAACGCCGCTTCTAGCTTACGCGTGCTCCATGGCAAACCTGTCTATGCGGACCGCTTCTCTTTTCATAAGAGGATACTAGATCTAGTTATCATTTCAAACTGTAAAATAAAAGGCCACAGTGATGATCTCAACATGAATGTAAACAAAACAAAGTTTAATAAAAAAAATAAAAAAGCCTCCACTATAAAGGAAAAACAAAACAGTAAAGGAATCATTCCTTCTTAATCTGTGGATCCAAGAGGACCGTTGACATCTACAGTCTTCACCCACGGCTAAGTTTTCTTTTCTATGTTTGTCTCTTTTGTTATATATTACATGTATATGCTGGCTTTATATTGTAATTTCTTTTGCTTAATTGTCGTATGATTGTTCTTTGTAGTCTAAAGAATGGCGTATACCCGAAAATATACCGGGTTTGTTTTTTCTCGTTAAAGTGGATGCTTTTTCTAAATTAAACTTTGTTTTCTTTGTATTAGATCTAGATCAGTACATGAGCAATGCTCTAGATCCCCACGTCGATTTAAGCGCGTGCTAGTGGGTGTAACGGCTTTCCATATAACGTCAGCCTTTCATTAATTCGTAGATTGTATAAACAATCACCGCATTGTCCATTGTTCTTCTGAATGGTGTCCCCCTTCTAATATCAAACAGTTGATCGATTATTAAGTTTACCAATAACGCTTTAAGTGCTTCAAGCCCATATATCGGGACGAGCAAAGTTTAACTCTTTGACTACAATTGCCCATACATCGGGATGAGCACAAACATGTTCATACCGACATGTGTGCAAAATGTAGTGAAAGAGTCAAATCGTGCTCATGCAGATATATCGACTTCAAGTAGTCAAAGAGTTAATTGAATGCCGTGGTAGTGTTTAGGGCAGTAATTACCATTTATGTGACGTGGAATCCATTCTTTGTCATCACTTCACATCTCTACAAATTATATTGTGCATGCATTGCCTGCGATGTCAGATGGTGGACTAATCTAACGGTGAGTAATACCTACTAATATTCATAGTCTGGTCAGCGTTATTCCATTTTTTATGTACATGTGTTATAATCTTACAATAAAGAAAATGAGTAAGAGTCAGAAAGGGTGAGGGTATACATATAAAAAATATAAATTTGTGTGTGTGTATATATATATATATATATATATATATATATATGAAAATATGAACGAAGGTAGTAAATAAACATAAAGAGTGTATTCATTACTACACACGTATAATGAGCAATAAGTTACATAGTAAAATAATTTGCAAAGGTTGTATCACAACTGCAGTAATATCAAATACACTACTAATAGGAATAGGATCTGACGCATTGCTCATCCCATCTAGTTATTGGGAACCGTTTTGTGAATTATCTTGACAAATGTGTTTATGATTTAAATAGGCATCAGAGCGCGGTCAGGGTGGGTTTATTTATTCTAGTTTATCATGCACTAGCAAGGTGGCCCGCTCTACGAATGGGGAATTTGGAATCAAACAAGACATTACAATAATTTGACTGTAAAACACCCATGACACACCAAGTAAATCACACTTGTTGCAAACACGACTGTAATGAACGATACATTCTAATTTCAAAATTTTATGTATGGTTGCTAGTTTTAACACTTTTTTTAAAAAATTGTTTTTACAATTATTCAAATAGTAGGCCTATATAACTTTCGGTTAAAAAAAAAAAAAAAAAAAAAAACACCAAAGAAGCAAAACAAAAACCCACATAATACTTTACTGGTACTTTTCGGGGTCACTTTTCTGTTGTCTTTTCGTTTTTATATGTCTCTTCTACAAATTAATGATATTTTATCATGTGATGAAGTGTAAATGAAATAAAACGACCGACCATAAAGACTCGGGTTCAAGTCTCAGTGGATCCAAATTTTTTTCTCTCTTATTTTTCTATTT
This sequence comes from Plocamopherus imperialis, assembly GCA_039654505.1. Taxonomy (NCBI): domain Eukaryota; kingdom Metazoa; phylum Mollusca; class Gastropoda; order Nudibranchia; family Polyceridae; genus Plocamopherus; species Plocamopherus imperialis. The sequence goes on along the minus strand of JBCHJU010140519.1, from coordinate 2,905 downwards.
TAAAAATTCTTACCTCTGTGTTCGTAACCATTCTCTATGGGGCCCATTAAAATTGTCTAGATCTATCATTGTGTCAGACCCTTTTCATTGTGCTTCAGGTTGGTGGTGATAGTGAGAAAACTTCGTTGGTCATAACTGTGTTTATTAGTTTCTTACTTGCCTGTCGATATTTTCTTTCGTTGTTTCTTTCTTTTTTGGGGGGTTTTGGGGTGGCGGATGCTGTTGTTTTTTGTTTAAAGTTTAATTTGGTACGTGACTATTCATCCTCCATTGTATTACCTACTGACGTGAAGCCTTTTCCTCTTTTGAAATGACCGGTAACATTGGCTTGTATGCCATAGTAGGGGGTGGGTGGGGGTACCTAATTCAACTGACACTTCAATTCAAAGACAATAATTATCACCTTAATGTTACCAACATTTTGAATCAAAGACAATGATTACCGCCCTAATGTTACCAACAGTTTGACTCAAAGATGGTGATTATCGCCCTAATGTAACCAACACTTTGATTCAAAGACTATGATTATGGCCCTAATGTAAACAACACTTTGATTTAAAGACTATGGTTATGGCCCTAATGTAACCAACACTTTGATTCAAAGACTATGGTTATGGCCCTAATGTAACCAACACTTTGATTCAAAGACTATAGTTATGGCCCAAACGTAACCAACTCTTTGATTCAAAGACTATGGTTATGGCCCTAACATAACCAACACATTGATTCAAAGACTATGGCTATGGCCCTAATGTAACCAACACTTTGATTTAAAGACTATGGTTATGGCCCTAATGTAACCAACACTTTGATTTAAAGACTAGGTTATGGCCAAATGTAACCAACAGTTTGATTCAAAGCCTATGGTTACGGCCCCAATGTAACCAACACTTTGATTCAAAGACTATGGTTATGGCCCTAATGTAACCAACACTTTGATTTAAAGACTATGGTTATGGCCCTAATGTAACCAACACTTTAATTCAAAGACTATGGTTATGGCCCTAATGTAACCAACACTTTGATTCAAAGACTATGGTTATGGCCAAATGTAACCAACACTTTGATTCAAAGACTATGGTTATGGCCCTAATGTCACCAACACTTTGATTCAAAGAATGGTTATGGCCCTAATGTAACCAACATTTTGATTCAAAGACTATGTTTATGGCCCTAATGTAACCAATACTTTGTTCCAAAGACTATGGTTATGGCCCTAATGTAACCAACACTTTGATTCAAAGACTATGGTTATGGCCCTAACGTAACCAACAGTTTGATTCAAAGACTATGATTAGGGCCCTAGTTTTAAAAGAATTTGACAATTAGAGTATGATCCAAAACAACATCAAGCAAAAAAGAAAAAAACCAAATTAAAAACAAAAGCAAACACAAACAAAACACTAAACAAAAATGAAATCAAAAGAGACTTATACAAAGCAAACAAACAGCAAGAAAAACCAACCAGAAATGACAACAAGAAAAAACAAAACAAACTTAAAAACTTATTTCCTCAATAATTCGTGTGAAGTTCATTTTGGAAAGTTGAAGGACCACAGTATCAAGCAAAATGTCTCTGTGTTCCTTGCAGGTGTGTGCATTTGGTACATTTTGCATTTTTATTTTCATTTTTAGGTCGTTTTGGCATATTCGCTTTATGTTTCTTATTCTTTTATTATTATTTTTTCTAACGTTTTTATTTCGTCAAATTCCTTCTGAATGAGTAATACGTGTTCCAAGTTTGAACGTTCTAAAAATGTACTTTAATTAAGTTATTGGAAAAAATTGGTGTTCAGTTTTTGTTGTTGTTGTTGTTGTTGTTGTTTTTTTTTTGGTGTTGTTTTTTGTTGTTTTTTTGTTTTTTGTTGTTGTTGGTTTTTTTTTTTTGGAGCACCCTGTATATTGCTCTAGTGACATCGAACATTTCATGGTAATTCTTAATTGTAATAACACATCATTATACTAAACTAAGTCATACTTTAACTCACCCCCTCTCCCCTTAGCCCTACCAGTACCAGTCTATACGAGTAGATTCAAGAGCAGACAAGCTTTATAACCCGACATCTGTCAGAATGGACCGGACGTTGAGATGCAAGTCACTCATCCTCCTCCTGGTGTTGCTGTTAGACTTGAGTCTTTCCACACTGGCCCATCCAGGTAGGGTTAATGGCTTCCATGTTTTATTTATGGTGGCAATGGATTGTACTTTACCTGAATTTTTCCTGAATTTGGCACTTTTTCCGCTAGATCTAATCTAAGTTCTATCGCGCATTAAATGTCCGAAATTTTCCCCGTCATGACTAGCCTTGGTACGAATGATGAGTGGATAATGAATCCATTGCCGTAGACTATAAAGTGTCTGCCGTTGGTTTCGAATAAAACCGTTCTGTGTTTATGAATTTTAAACCACAAAAAATATAATATGCTGACAATATCGACTTCATAGGTGATCATCACATTGATGCAAGCGGGATTGAAAGCATCGTACAAATACATAATCTAAAAGTAAACGTAAGAAAAAACTGAATTTACAACACTAAAAAAAGATAATCATAATAATAATAATAATAATAATAATAATAATAATAATAATAATAATAATAATATGATGATGATGATAATGATGATGATGATAATAATAATAATAATGATAATAAGAATAACAATAATAATAATAATAATGATAATAAGAATAACAATAATAATAATAATAATGATAATAATAATAATAATAATTAATAACAATAATATTAATAATGATAATAATAATAATGATAATGATAATAATAATACTGATAATGATAATAATAATAATTATAATAATAATGATAATAATAATAATAATAATAATAAGAAGAAGAAGAAGAAGAAGAAGAAGAAGAAGAAGAAGAAGAAGAAGAAGAAG
>JBCHJU010140408.1:0-10340 GCA_039654505.1 Plocamopherus imperialis | reverse complement strand
GAGAGAGAGAGAGAGAGAGAGAGAGAGAGAGAGAGACAGAGAGAGAGATGGGGGGAGGGGGGCTGTCAGTTACTTTACAGTCTACTTTCAACGATCAAGCACGAGTTATTTGTTAATTGTGCTCAGAACTCATTTAATCACTTCTAGCAGTTGGGAATTTTAATGAGCAAGCAGCAAATACACTAACTATTTTAAAATTCTTTCAAAAGTCTAAATCATCCTCATTTTTTGACACACATTATAGCTCAGTTGAGTCAGGAAAAACAAAATAGAAAAAAAAATTGCAAAAAATACCTATGAAGCATTTTTAACACAATAGATAAAACACTATAATAAAAAGAGGAAAGTTATCTTACTTGAGCTCAGTATATAAGAGAATTGACTCAAATCTAAAAACAATCCAAAAGCATAACGATTTAATGATTTTACTAAATAGTTAATTAATTAATCTGCATTAAAATATGCTAAGCTGAACCTAGAGAAAGCAATCATTTAAAATTTAAAAACCAGTGCCACCTTTCATTTTAGTGTAGCTAAAAACATGGCCATAGATGTTTTATGAAATTTGTATTTGATGGTATTTTGTAAGTTAAACTTCTCCCATAAATTATACAAAAATTATGAAATCTACCTTTCAAAACAATCTGCTACTTTTATGACTTACTTTTACAAAGCTCAGCCAGAACTGAGCAAATTACATCTGTTCGCTCTGTGTCAATGGCAGTTATGATGTTATTTGCAATTAACTTTGCATCATCTGCCATGGTGACAAATTATGAGATGTAGCTGTAGATAGTGATGCCTGGAGAACTCTTGGTACAAATCTACTGTAGTTGGTGTCTGAATTCCCCTCAATCTCAAAGCACTCAAGCTTGAATCAAAGATGAATTGCAGATCTTCCTTGAATATATGGTGGCGTCTCCAAACATCATAAAACTGAAATCAGAAAAACAGGAAATGAAAGACATCTTCCACGTTGATTGTGAGCTCTAGATCTAGTAGTTTGCTTGTTTGAGGTATAGCCCAGTACATCCATAGAGGACGATCTCAGGGCTTTCTATTTGGGGTAATCAGATGGCAGGATTGTTATAATTATTTACGATAAAAATAATAATATGATAAAATAAATATTGCACTTATATAGCGCTTTTTGCCGAAGCCTCAAACGCGCTTTACGATATATTTATTCCCCCAGCAGGCATGCTCCCCGGGGAACATACGGTAAAGTGCAGCCCATTTGGCGCGACAAATGATAAATACGATAAAAAGTTGTATAGGTTTCTTTTTAAAATATTGGAATATTTGCAGCTTGTTAAAAACGTTTATGTATCCATGTATTAGGCCAGACGAGAGTGTGTTTGTTTGTTTTCTTGTTTGTTCGTTTGCTTGAGGTACAGCCCAGTTCATCCGTAGTGAACCATCTCAAAACTCTCTATTTGGAATAATCAGATGACAGGGTTGCTAGAATTATGTGTAAAAATGTGATAAGTATGACAAAAGGTTGCATGAGATTGTTCTTTTTTTTTCATTGTTCTTTTTTCTTTTCTTTACAGTTTATTAAAAAAGTTTCTGAGATACATTCCGACCAACGAAAGAACACCACGGTGGTGGTTCATCCTTTACAAGAAAAGAGTGGATGAGCCGTGTTTGGCCCATTCCAAGTCGGCCCATCCTTTACAAGAAAAGAGTGGATGAGCCGTGTTTGGCCCATTCCAAGTCGGCCCATGATGGTGTGCTCCTTTCATGGTAATGTCACATTCGGCAAGTTATCTTTTAAATTTGGGATAATATCAGGTAATTTGTTGTTATTTTCCTGATCCCAATCATGTTGCCAAATCTTACTTATGTATTTGTTCATTAACGGCTTGAAATAAGACATCACAAAGTGGTTGTTGTTAGTATTTTGCAAAAGTGCAGACTATATTAGTGCCAGCCTATGCGCTGTTTCGTTTTCCCTTTTGCCAACATGGCCAGGTATCTAGTCAAAGAAAATTCTGAAACTCCCGACGATTACCTCGATTATTGTTATAATTTTGGTAACAGTTGTGTTTTGGTAACAGTTTTGTTTTGGTAACAGTTTTGTTTTGGTAACAGTTTTGTTTTGGTAACCGTTTTGTTTTGGTAACAGTCTTGGTAACAGTTTTGTTGGTTCTGGCAGGGTTTAAAAGTGCCAACAGAGCTGACAAAGAATCGGTGTTGATAACACAGTTTTTGTTGTTTTCTTTGCAGACGATAATGATTAAGGCCAGTAGAAACCCCTCCAGTCCAGTGTTGAATATCGAGATGTTATCTTTCAGTTGCATCTGACGAGATTTGTCAGGGTTTTTAGGGCTGTTTACGGCAGCTCCTCTTTATTCTTCTTGTTTAGATACATCAGTGTTAATGTCTTGAAAGTTTCAATTTTGTTCTTTCAAGTTAAGAAATTCTTGTAGGTGAAAGATGCTATTGGTTTCGACTTTTTTCATTTTTTTTCTAACGAGAGATTAATGGAAATGTCGGTTTGTATCCATGGTGGTGGTATCTCATGTTTTCTTTTATTTATGTCTGCTAGACGAATGTCTGACTGAGAGACATAGTGAAGGTTTCCTTACACCAAATGCAAGGGATTTTCGAGATGTTTCAAAATTTTCGGCTGGTGAGCCTTTGAAAACATAGTGATGAGCTGGATTTTCGGGGAGAGATTTCATTTTCAGGAGATAATTAATAAACAGTTTAATACGTCTTTGAGCCAGGTTCGTTGGCCTCAGCGCATAAACTCTTTACTGTTGACGTTCCGAAGGCTCCAAGTGCGATCCGAAGACCTTGACGGTGTATTATGTCACGAGGCTTAAGAGCGTAATCATGTGCAGAACCGCACACGATGCCACATGGTCAAAATGCGGTACAAACCAAGAAGAGACGTTTTGTCGGCACCCCAGTTTTGAATGGCCATCTAGATCACAGTAAGTTGCCTGACAGGATCCCTGTTCAAATGCCAGACTAGAGTAAGTTGCATGAAAGGATCCCTGTATAATGCCAGACTAGAGTAAGTTGCTTGACAGGATCCCTGTTCAAATGCCAGACTAGAGTAAGTTGCTTGACAGGATCCCTGTATAATGCCAGACTAGAGTAAGTTGCATGACAGGATCGCTGTATAATGCCAGACTAGAGTAAGTTGCATGACAGGATCAATATATTTGAATATAGTGGTGAAAGGTTCGTTCATTAAAAAAAGCACACAAGCTGTACAAAGCCGGGCTCATTCAGACATCAACGACAGTTCAAAACGTAGGTATCAGGAAATGTATTAAAATACAGAGAATTCAAGCAGTGAATAGAACGAATACAGGAACACTAGCGACTCCACGCGAACGTCTTTCCACGATCAAAATGCCTATAGAACAAATTGGAGCGTGCAGCTCTGAAAGATGAACTTCCGACCACAGATGTATGCCCAAACCAAACCTTAAAAACTGTTCAAACTAATAACGTTGTTATTTTAGATAATAAACGACTTTGGAAAGACCAACACCATGCAGTTTGTAAGTAAGACTGCCTACAGTGTAGAGCTACCAGCATTATTACAAACTACGACCAACCACTGTCCACGTGTCACGGACAAGTGCTGCAAATCGTTGTGAAAACTGATCCAAGAATATTATGTGGGATGACCATTTGATTGACATTTTCAAAACCAAACAAATCTCAATTCTAGTCGATTTGTAGACAATGTAATGAAATCTCCATCATTATTAATAAAATGCAAGTAGAAATGATGGCGAATTTTCAAATGTCTTGTTACACATGACTGCGTATGAGGATTTTGCCATATGGCGTACGGATAGTCTTGTCCTATTAAAGAAGGCAAGAACTGGGCTCTTTTTCCTCAGACAATCGAAACCTTTTAAATGCAAATTAGATTAAATTAAATTTCCACTTGTTCATCCCCGCAGGGAAATTTGTCATTTGGTTTTTCACCGAAAACCGAGGGTCAGCCGCATAGCAGTGGGGTAAACGTAAGCAATCCGTGTGTAAATGTCCCTAACGGGATTCGAACCACCCACCAACCTTTCAGTTGTGAACCCAAATCGCAACGCTATGCCACTCTGACCACACAGTAATCATTTTAATGTAATCACTGGTATTCTTTTGAATTTTTGTAGGGCCATAAATAAAAGTATTTTGTCCATTTCAATCACACGACTTGTGGATCGACAGAGCCACACAAAGTGATTTGGAAGACAAAAAAAAAAACGTTCTTCAGTCATGAGACAAGCTGAGAACATATTCGTGGAAGTAGTTTGCCCTGGTTGGAAGATATTTATATTCGACGTCTTTCGGGAAAGACAAATACAGTTAAATGCTATGCGACACTTCCAACCAGCTAATAAATACATTTAATGTATTAAAAATATTTCAATTATCTTCTCAGTGGATGTCGCTTTAGACACTGTAAAGGGAGTACCCGTTTACCAAATAGCACATTCCCTGAGGCCATTAAAGCATTCAATACCGTTTACCATGATACATTATTCTTCATTCATAATGCTCTTATTCTGAAAGCGTTGACTGTACTTGAAGTATGTTAATATATTCTATATTTCTCGTATTAGTATGACCTTGTGTTTGAGATAACTTCATATGTGCGTTTTTCTGTAAGAAATTATTAAGAAATTAATTACATTCCACATGGGCCGGCCAAAAGCTTATAAATACTTCACAGGTCAGAGAATACATATATTCACTCCTTTTTATATTTAATAATATTTCCCATCTGTACACGATCGACAAATTAAGACTCCAATCCCCCTTCCTCCTTTCCATTGGCAAATTAGCAGCCCCGCCCTTCCCCCATTGGCAAATAATGAAATGAAGTTAAAAAAAAAAACAACAACAACAAAAGTTGAAAAAAAAATACAGAACAAAAATAACCAAAATAAACTATTCATTATAATAATATAAAGAATACAAATAATAATAATAATAATAATAATAATAATAATAATGATGATGATGACGATGATGATGATGATGATGATGATGATGATGAAGATGATGATGATGATGATGATAATAATAATAAAAATAATAAAATAATAATGATAATAATAATAATGATAATAATAATAACAAAAATACTGATAATATTTTGGATTTATAGGGCGCCCCTCCTCCAGGATAAAGGGAGATCAGAGCGCCGTACATTAAAAGTAAGGTTTAACATAACATAAAAAAGAGGGAATAAAATTGCTAAAACGAAATAGCGATTGGTTAAAATTTAATGCAGACTTTATATAAATTATGTTTAAAAGATAAATGAAAGTTAAAATAAGCTTTACTAAAAAGAATTAACTTAAGTTTTTCTTTAAAAAAAAACATCTATGGAAGGGGAGGTTTTGCAATAGTCAATCAGGTCACTCCATAGGACAGGAGCATTCGCAGAAAAAGCTTTCTGACTAAAACGGATGGAAGTACGGTGAACAATTTAATGAAATTTTGGAAACTACTTCTGATTGTTCTATGCCTTATTTGTGGTGTTTTAAGTTCTGACAAATAAGGAAAGGCCAAACCAGATAGAGCGTAGTATAGCTCAAATTCAAGAGAAAGCCGATGCAAAGATAAATACAGGGTGGCCACAAAAATAATCCTTGATTTCAAATGTTCATAATATGACGTATGACGTTCATAACCTTACAATTTTGGTGTCCGTAGTTAAAGAAAGTATAAAAAATTGTTTCCCTTTATTTCCAGTTTGAAATTTTTACATGGACTTATTAAAGACGACGCACTCCACACGGCGACGTAGCTGGTGTGTTGGAGTTTCGCAAAAGAAACAGTGTAACAAATGTGCAGCTCTCGTTCAGACGCATCCATAATAAAATTTCCGGTCGGATTTTTCCGTTCGTATTATAGGCTCTCTCAAAGTAGTTCAGTAAAAGAACATTTCAATCTCCAACTAATTGCAACATAAATGTTATTTACTGTGTGTGATTCTGCAGTGTCTGACGAGTAAAATGAGCCATTGCTTACCTTTCTACGAGGGTGTTAACCTTTGCAATTCTAAGTTTTAAAATTGTGAAAATACACATTCTCACATATGGCATGAACGTGTTACCATACCACGCTGCATCGGGAATTTCCCCAAGTCCGCACCTTCCGTAGCGGCAAGAAAAGCGTAGTACGGAAGCGCGTTCGACCCATATTTACCGGAGTGGAGTAAAACTTAAATAAATGTCATTGTTTGAGTGTTTGTATAAGATAGACATTTATACAGAACAGAACAATGACAGTATGAAGTTGAAGTCAACCAAGAAGATGAAGAAATTTGAAGAGTAAACTGGATGCAAATCATAGCTCATTACAAAAAGCACTAAGGAGTAACGATTGATAACAGACATGAATATTTTATATTAAGGATGCATAAAGAACGAAAGCAAAAGTGCAGTCTCGTAGTTCCAATTATTCCTCTTGCCCCGCTTGTTCAAGCAACACCTCAGACTAACTTATTGACGCTATCGCCGTCCTGCAAGGACACATTTTGAGAGACAGCTTTTTGAAGCACCTATCGGAAGCAGTGAGAGCAAGCACTTGTACGGTACATCGCAGACCATGTTTTCTATAACTGAAGCGAGCTGTTGAACATCTAGATTTACAAAAAGAGTACAACAAGTAGCCTGCCGGGGGGTGGAGATAGATCAGCCATGATTGGAAGAAGGCACCCGCAGTGAAAATGGGAACCCCAGTCTGTAGGTTTCATTAATTTGTCCTTTCTGAGTTTGACCAAGCCACTCTTGAAATTGATAAACACGAATACTGTGGAATTTGCTGCTGCTCAAGTTGGAGGCAATGGTTGAAGCTCAACATTCACAACGGATTCGTCAACTTTCTCTTTGAGACGCTGCTTCATTGCCGAATTAAAATCAGTTAACGAAGCTATAGGCAAAGCGTTCCCTCAGCACTGATTATGTATTGTTTTGAAACGTAGTAATATAGGAATGTATAAGCATTCGCCTGGAACTCCCTCTGTTGCAGCTTCTTTACAGAGTTTGATTTTCCTATTCCATAGAGGCGAGAGCATGGGGAAACAGCAGCCCCAAGATGTTCTCGCCGAGACATGACCTAGTTTCTATAGTGCAGTAAACACGTCTTTCTCTCTTAGCCGATTCATGCCATAGTTGGTATCTCGACAGTGGGCGCAAAGCAGAAATAATTCATCCGTGTCCTCACCTGTGACAACTTTGTGTTCTTCTGAAAGCGTCGCGATATTTTTGATGATTTCCACGTCTGCATGTTGCTTTGAGTATTGTATGCAATATCCAGCATTCTACAATGCCTTTCCAATTAAACTAATTAACCTCTCTGTATGTCGTTAGCAAGGAACATCTTTTTGGTGATCTGAAGAATAGACTTGAAATCGAATAAAATCCTAGCACCTCCTCCTCCACTTCGTTGCATATGTGACATCTTTGGTCGACATTCCTTCACCATAGCCATCGAAGACAATGTGGACATGTCTATAATTTGAGGTTACATGTGTGCAGAACTCCCAAAACGATAGCACCAATGGTCATTCCATGAGTCCATGGAAATCTTCTGAATAAGGAATCCGCCATCGAGAACATACATGTATAATTTGAAATCATCCTCTGGCAAAATCAAATCATCCCTTTCTGCAACACCTTTACATACGACAAAGAGTGATATCTCTAAATGTTTCAAGAAAATGCATGTTTCCATACAGCTCACCTACAGGCATCCTTCTGGTTAATAGTGCGTCCAAAAGCTTACGAAATTGTTCGTCTTCAGGATCTGTTTGTGACCTTTGGGAAGGCGATAATATCATTGTTTCCTGCATCGCTGTTTTCAACAATTCTTCTCGGAAGGATCTGTTAATGCTGGCATCTGACGCTGAAAAATATTCGACATCAATAGAGCATGGCGAATTGTTGAATCCATTAGACAATAATGAGCCCTCAGAGCCCTGGAATAAACCTTTCCATTCATGATGTAGGGCACTGAGTTAGACGCATCCGCATAGCATATCTGTAGGGCATTTTCGAAGCTAGAACCTTCCATGACATGCAAAATACATCTGAGTAAACTCATTACATTATAAAGGCCTACCAGTCTTAAAACGATGTTACCAATGGCGTCATCCTCCTTTTTTGTTTTTTTTTCCCCCACAATGATGTTTGCCTTCCAGAATAATGGCTGATCAAAGGTAATGACGCCATCATGCCATTTATTGTTATAACTCCTGGTTTGGTTTGACAGGTATAGTATAAGGATTGACAATCTAGAAGGGATGTCTTTTCTCATTCAAAAAAATTATGCCGCATGGTGGGGATACTCCACATCTAAAGCATGCAGATCTTGCAAATATCCTAAGCTACCAAGAACTGCCTGTGTCCACTAATCGAGACCTTTTTTTCTTGATTGAGATTAAGAATTGTTTTTCTGTTCGAACACGAAAATGTCTACGGACTACTTGTTTCTTTCATACAAGGACGATTCGCATAAAAGTCACCCATTTGTTTCAAATGTTGATGTTGATCTGAGGAACGTTAGCGAACGTGTATCCTGAAATGATGACGCTTTTTAGATACTGCAATGATAACTTTTTTCATGTATGTGCCGTTGGTGACAACACCGATGAACCTTTGTTCCGGGAAGTAATTTCATGATACATGTATTCTAGCTTCTGCTCGCACTAGCTCTTTAAACGTTTCGCATCCCTTTTCACCAAGATTTGTTACCAACCCATGGCTTAACATTGCTTTGTTCATATGAAAATGTATGTTACAATGGTTATAAAACCGTCTGGCTCTAGACTAAGCGCTAAAAGTTGACTTTCTTTTATGGAATGTGGGCAATGGAATGATATACACTTGGAATAGTGTTACTTCCTCCGTAATTTAGTTGTTTTTTTTAATATAAAAGATGGATATTTCGATATTGATCGAAATGGGCTATCATACTTATGGACATCTCAAGGAGTGTAATAAATCTAGATCTAGAGATAGATCTAGATGTAGATCTAGATAGTATCTGTTCGAAGATCAATCTTCATGGATTTTGATCTAGAACAAATTTAATCTAGATCTAGGTGAAATACTTATATGAAACGTCTTAGCTTATAGCACATGGATTCAAAATAACATAATCTAGATTTGCTGTAAAGGGCGATTATTTAATTGGCAAAGGGCGTTCTTCTAATCGTTGAGGAGGCTTTGGTAGACATTTCGTTTCTGCTATAATTGTTGTGACCAGATTGAATTATTTATGGATCAAATACATTTCGGTCACAAAGAAAGTGGGACTCGTTAGAAAGCAGGTTCAGATAGAATGCACTGTTCTTCCTTCTTACTAGACTTACTATAATTGCTTTCTTTGACTGAGGCTCCTCAGAGTTCGGAACCAGAGTTACGTTCGAAAACTAGATTCAGTATAACTCGGATATAACGGCACAAACGGGACTCTCGTTTTAGTGTCGTTATATCCGAGTGCCGTTATAACCGAGCACCGTTGTGCACTGTACTCACATGTACTGAAGTCTACTGAGACAGGCGCTCAGATGGTACGGGTAGTGGGGAAAGGGGACGGAAGAAGGGAAGGGGGGTGCTGGTAAGGTTATACGGGCCATTATTATCAGTGTGATAACTGCGTGCAACACACTTGACAGACTTGAGAGGCATTTTTTTTTTTGGCTTCTGAACACGGAACTAACAAATTTTAATTGTTAATTGCCTGTATTGTTAACAGCTCCATGTACCTGTAGTGCCGTTATAATCGAAATAAAGCTCATGTGTGCCGTTATATCAGAATTTGTTTACTGTAGTTAATAGAAGAAAAAACGGGGCTTGCGGAAAGTGCCGTTATATCCGGGGGTGCCGTTATAGCCCATGCCGTTATATGTGGACTGCACTGTATCTAGACCTACATCTAGATCTAGATCTTGTTCAGATCTATGATCTAGATCTAGATCTGAATCGCTTGACTTTTGAAGTTGAAGACTTCATTTCAAAGCTCCATGGAACTAGATCTAGTTTGTATCCAATTCCTAAACAGAAAGCTTGATTTCTGTCTTTATGAGAGTCTACATCTAGATCGACCAGATTTATCCAATTTAACTAAGTTAGAGATCGTTAAGGGGGCCTGTCATGTTGTATTCAAAACACTAAATTAGAATCTAGAACTTGACAAAGCATCTTAAAAGCTCGTAAGTAAAGTAAAGTGGATATTTATATAGCGCCATTTCCATTTACAATGTTCAATGGCGCTTTGCAATGTGTACAATATATTTAAAAACATTTAAAATCATAATATGATCACTTTACATTAATACATAGATAAAAAAAAAA
>JBCHJU010140297.1:0-10342 GCA_039654505.1 Plocamopherus imperialis | reverse complement strand
ATTTTATACTTGCGGAAATTTCCGCGAGGGCGAAAAATGCGGAAATCCGCAAATTTGCGGAGGAGTGGAAGGCCTGCAAAAGGTTGAATCATCAAGAATAAGAAGGCATTACTTGAAATCCATGTCAATTGTTGACAACAGCAACAACACCAAAAAATAAAAAAGCTTCAAGATTCAGGACAATAAATGGAAAATGGAAAAAGCAGGACATCATCAAGCTACTGTAAATGAAATGAAAAAAATATTCTTTTCCAACTGGAACTAAAAAAAAATTGTCACCTCAATTAATTTGATGGATTTGACAGTAGAGAGGGTTTGGGGGAAGATAGGAAAAACAAAAAAAAAAGAAACTTTATGAAGAATGAAGAGAAAGCTTGCTTACAAACAGAATCTAAAATTGCTGAGAGAATTTAGATTTTGAACACTTTAAAAACTTGCAGGTCTATGATTGTCAATCAAGTTTTAATTGAAAACAAAAAAAGCCACATATCCCATGCCCAGCTACAAATAAATAGTGCTGCTTTCAGCTGTTAGTAGTCTTACTGCCAGTGAAAGGATTTTCACATAATGCAAAAGAAATTATGGCTTTAAAATAAAAGCTAGAGCCTGTTAGACTGACGATGCAAATCATTCAGTATATTTCATATCACAAAATCTTATTAGAGTTTATATGTATACCAATCTATTCAAGCCAAAGAGTACAAAGTTTTGCGATAGCGTTAATAAAACTTGAAAGCCTAAGACAACTATGCTTACATAAATAATTGTGTATGATATATGACTAGATATTTAGGGGCATCTTAGGCGCACACTCAAAGAGCATATCAGCAATTATGTGATCAACAGGCACTTCATTCTTTTTTCAATGTGCCCAACTTGACAAGCTTCATGAAAAAGGGTGTAGGAAAAGAAGGTTTTCAAGTTAGTGGGAGGAAAAAAAAAACGAAACACAACCCAATGCTATCTCTTTCAGTAGATTAATTTCGGCCTAAGATTCAAGTATGATTAAGGTACTAACCGGGAAGATTTGCTCTGCTTGAAAAATGAGCCACTGAAATTATTCATCAAGTAAATAAAAAAATATGACAAATTGAAAAAAAGAAAAATTGAAAAGAAATCTGACAGAATAAAAAGTAAGGCATTTCAAGAAATCAGAGCCATGGAAAGGTGCAAAAATTGTAAAAGGTTTGTTGTGATGGATGGATAAATGAAAGTAAATGTCCCTACCTTCTTAAAAGGAGACAGAAAATTCATGAAGGAAACAAAAACAAAAATAAATTACACACTCAAAAGAAAAACAAAAAGGTACTGTAAAACAAAAGCAAAAAAAAAAAAAATAAAAAAAATAAAAAACACAAAAACAAAACAAACACCCAAAAAATAAAAACAAAACACAAAACAAAACAAAACAAAAACCCAAAAACACACACACACACACAAAAAGCAAACAAAACTAAACCCAAAACAAAAACAAACCAAAATTCAAAATAAGTCAGCTCAAATTCAACTAATTTATTATGATGAAAGTTATTAAAATGAACGAAACATCACATCCTGAATAATTTCAGTGTAAAGAAATAATTCTGGCTGTTTTTATTTAGGTATTTTATTTACATAAGGTATTGTGCTTTTATAAGGCATGTAACAAAGAGATACAGATAAGAGTTTAAGGATTTTCATAATGGAGTAAACATAACTGCGCCTTGTAACATTTTGGATCTGTATTAAACTTCATAGCTGTCAGTTGTAAAAAAGAAGAAATTAGGAGCCCATAGCAGCCCTGCATAGTTGATATTTTCAAAATTAGTACTGGGTTGTGGAAGAGATAAAAATTCCTTCAGTGTTGGGAGGCAATTTGTATCCAGCCAGTGGCTGAAAAAATTTCCCCATTGCACATTGGAGAACAATACTGAAAATGTGCAAAAACACTTTTCAATATAATGCAAATATTAATTACATGTAAATATTAACAATGCGCATTGTACAATATTTTGATGGGCACCCCTACTTCATCAGTCTTCATGTTCTCTTCCACGTTTCTTTTTGTCTAACAATACTATATTGGTTTCTATACTTCATGAAGCCAGTAGGACATGTGGCCTAGTTTACTGATACAAGGGAATAACTTCATTTCAGAATGACTGTACAAAAATACACTGAGATCCCATTTAATGTGGTATCAGAGTGATTATTTAAGCAATCATCCAGTCATATTTGTTCTGGTCAAAGTGGAAAATTTAAATATGCTATCAATTATTCTTAATGTGAATTGAAGGCACAAAACAGATGGAAGCTATATGTTTTATTTTGGCCAATCGTCAACTAATTTTCTCACTAACTTTGTTGCATCTAAGCCCTCTGTTCAAAATTTGAAGTCATCTAGAGTCAAATCACAGTTTTGTTAGTGGTCATGTCTTGATTTTGAACATTTCGCTGTACATTGCAGGTCTATCATTTTCAAGTAACTGAAAGGTCTTCCTTCAGGAAAAGAACACTTACAAGAGATACATGAGATGTTGAAGTGGTAGCCGGGGTAATGGCGTTAGAGACATGAGTGGTGACATTGTGGAAATGGTAAGGTTAAATTAGGTTCTTGTGATGCTTGCATTGTTGGAAACTATGGCAGGGTAGTAAATTCTCTAAGACTTTGTGTCAGTAAAGGATAGTGGTGAGTTAAATGAGTAGAATGCTACTACATTTAGAGGGGAATAGGACAAACACTTTTTTAGGAACACTTGTGGAACTCTGAATAAGAAAAACACAACATAAAAGCATTCAATAATATGCGGGATATTTAGCAGCTACTCACTATTAAAAGACAATATGCAGCTTGATCAAACACACATTTAATTTATCTTGCTGACATTACAAATGAAACATTTTTTTTTTAATTTTGGACCATCAATGAGAATGATGGATGACTTACTTGTTCTTCCCCTTTGCATTTGATGTGGCTGCCAGGTGGCGTGGTGAATTCCCATTAACATCTTTTTGGTTGACATCGGCTCCAAACACAACAAACTGTCTCACAAGATCCAAATTGTCTTGCTAAAAAGAAGAGACAGAAATTCCTCACTACTGCTGAAGTCTGATTTTGTTTAATAGTAAATAATTACAAAATGAAAGTAAAAAAATGTTTTCTGTACTGATATGTTCTCATGGAAAGTGTTTTTCATCCGTTTGTCCTTGTATCCGTTTTCATTTGATATCTTATGCAGCCTCAAAGAATCTCAGTAAAGTCTTTTTCTTATTAAAAATTAAAATTTGCTTTAATATACTTGTGCTTAAGAGTCCATACTCTCCTTATGCCCGGACAACTCTCCTGACTTTAAAATGTAGAGATGTTCACCTGCTTTTAGTTAATACACTGTTGGTGATATCCACCTGCTATTGGTTTATACACTGATAGTGATTATATTCACCTTTTTTAGTTTATATACTGATAGTGATAGCCACCTGCTTTCAGTTTATACTGATAGTGATATTCATGTTCTTTAATTTATACACTGAGAGTGAGTATATTCATGTGCTTCTGGTTTACACATTGATATCTATATTAATATTTTAGGACTCGTGAGTGCTTGGCTCACCCTACAGACAAAACTACACCATCAACTAACTTCAAATTTGGCATGACGCTGGCATTTGATGTTAGGAAGATAAAGTCTATTAAAAAAAATGTTTTAATGAAGCGTGTATTAAAAAAAAATTCAAACTTTCAATTGCTCATTAATACCTGTATTTTACTCCGTTTGTTTCGTTTTCCCACCAGCATATTCATTATTTTTAATAGAAAGCTTCGTATAAGTATCAATACTGTTCCCCCCTCTACAGGCTTCTATAGCAACAAATATCAATATCATGGTAATATCTAGATTTAGTTTAGATCTCTAAAAAGAATCTAGGCCTAGACAGATACTCAGTACATTTAGTAGATCTACAATAACATTTTAGGTCTATCACTTAAAGTAATAGATGTTATTCTGCACTTGATTGTTATAAAAAAAATCTAACTAGATCCAGATCTAGATCTTGCTAAAAGGTTGCCTCTAAACTTACTTAATTAAATTGTTATTAAATATTATATCTGTGTTTTTTTTACAAACACGGGCAAAGCCGTGAGCCCTGCTAGTCAATAATATTCACCTGCGAGTGGTTTATACACTGATAGTGATTATATTCACCTGCTATTGGTTTATACACTGAGAATGATGAACCATTATAAACACAAATGTGAGATGAATAATACAGGAAAAGTTAAGAAAATATTGAAACATGTATTTCATTGAATGCTATGATGACAATAAACAAACATTTTATACTTTTGTCTTTTCTCAATGATTGATTTTGAAAAATCTAATCTAAGCATGGAAGACTCTCTCCAATAACTTTCTGGTGTTTTGATTATTTTTCAAAGTGTCCATTTTGATCTTTTGTCTAACAACCCAAACCAAACAGAAATAGAAAATGTAATTGTAGACTCTATTGTAGTTCAGAAGAATTCTTAAATGTTTTCGACAATTTTAGAAGAACAGACTTTTGTGAGCCTTTTTTGTCAGTTTGTGTTTTCCTTCCACTTTATTTCTTTTGAAATCAAAATTCACAAGAACTGAAAACTGTCCAAAGATTCGACATTGATTTGATGGGTCGTAATTGGTAGGATGTCATTTGTTGTATGCGTTCTGCAAAAGTCAACAACTATTTCTTTTGTTTTGGGGTGTTCAGTGGATTTCGATGTCATTGTTCCAGTGTAGCAGCCTATCTATTTTTAGATGATACTCTTGCTCATTGTTATTGTTTGCATATGACAACTACAATCATTGGTCATCAGCAAATTAACAAATGCAGAACAAAACTAGGGAAATATTATTTGCAGGTGTAAAAGAAAACTGTGAGCTTTAGATTGATATTTTAGAATCAAAATCGACGTATCTGCTGTATTCTTTTAGACTAAATGTACAAACAATGGGCACCCTATTTAAAGTAATATGCGTAACTTAAAAGTGCACTTCATACAATCACCTTTATAGCTGTGTGGAGCACAGTCTCTCCTTTAGAGTCCAATATATTGCAATTGGCTCCATGGCAAAGAAGGGACATTAAGCAATCAGCCCTTTTCTTCAGCATCATGACATGCAGTGGCGCCAGACCCTCCTTGTTGATAACATCCATGTTACAGCTGAGCATCGCTAATTTGTGGATACACTTACAAATAGAATGAAAGAAAAAAAAAAAAAGGACTCATGACCTTTACTTTCACACCCAAAATGGCATTTGAAAGTAATACAGTATAGTTTATAATGAATGTACATAAGCCTTGAAAGTGTCAGTTTGATTACTGGACATCTGCAAAAGAATCTTTATAAGATGCGGATTAATTTAAAATGGATGAAGTAATGATATCACTTAACTGACAGGGACCTTAAGTAAGATTCAAGACCGATCAAGACACATTCTTAATAAAGGCCCACTGAAGACCACTGCCCACTTGGACACATACAAAAGGCAGAATAAAAAAAGCAGGTAAACAATATTTGCTCCTTATTTGTGTTTCAATGTTATGTATTTGCATTTTAGGAGCTTATTGTGATTGTATCGTCATGATGTTAAATCATATTTATTATAATTATATTCCATCCCTTGGCTTAAAGGTTTTGTGTATATATATTTTAGTGTTTATTTATATGACCCTCACATTCTCCTGCCCAGAAATAAACAAAAATTAAACAAAGACAGACAGGAGCAGAGAAAGGTTTGATGGGCAAAAAGAAAACAAAGGCAAAGAAAAATATGCTTTGAAAAATGTTCAAATTAAAGGGACCTGATTGCAATTAAGTGAAAATTGAGAAAACTATGCAGAAATATGAAAATCAAATAACATACATCTGTATTTTCAGCCCAATGCAAGGGTGATCCTCCATATTTGAAGTCCTTTGCATTTGCCTGATCTGGAAAAGCTTTGACGATGGTTTCAACTGATCTTCAGATTGAACAAAAAAAAAGAATATTTGGCAATTGTTGTAAAAGGACAATAATATAGTACATTGAGACAAAGGTGATAAACTGAAAAGTTTGAGGAGCTTCACATAAAATGAGTTCAAAATCATTTAATGACTTCATCTCGCTTAATTTTAACGTATTTTTGCTCCAAAAGCTCTAATCAAAACAACATTTACAAACACAGGGCACTCTGATTAGCATGACATAGATTGGACCATGAAGAAATGGTCATACTAAGTGAATGTGTCACATTAGGTGGAGTTCAAGGGAAAATACAAACTAAAGTAATGGTAAGCCAATTCACTATTGTATTATTGTCACTATTTCAGACTGTTGATTGGCTTCCACTTATCTTGCCACGTCTTCACACCCCTATCAGATTGAACTACACACCACCTTTCCCCAAACCCCTCTCCGGTAAGCCTTTATAGGCCCCCTGTGGCCTCCCCTCTCCGGTAAGCCTTTATAGGCCCCCTGTGGCCTAAATCATACAAATTGCTTGTAGGCTTTGATAGACACCACATGGTTTAAAACATACAAATCACTGGCACGACTTACTTCAGATCACAGGCTTTGACTGCAGCGTGGATGGGTAAACAATCTGCAGTGGCTATCCTTGGATCTGCTCCAGCCTCAACCAACATTTCAGTGGCATCAGATAATCTTCGTTCACATGCAATCAACAAAGCAGACTCTCCTTTCCCATTCAACCAGTTGATGACACCTTTTTTGTCAAAATCTGTCAGCAGCTGCAATTAAACAGATAGGAATACCATCCGCAGTTATGTGCTTAAGACACAGGAAGTGTAAGCTATAACAAGAAAAAAATCCTAATAAAAATACATAACAAAAACACAGATTTTGTAACTGATATTGAGAACTGATTGAGTAACATCCGGATAATACCAGTTTCATTAGGATAAATCAAATGGCCAAACACCATGTGGTCCATCAAAAAATGTAATGTGCATCACAAACCAATATACAATGAAAATAAATAAACAAAGATAGCACTTCTAATCCTATCCATAAAAAAACAAAACAATGAAAAATACAACCCCCAAATCCCCCCCCCACCCCCCAACCCTTACTTATTTTGCAAGGACTTGGCAAGATACTTACAGCGACAAGAGGAGGGCAGTACAATACACAATAATGATAGGCAGTGTTGCCATCCCTATCTTTCTTGCCAACGTCAACACCCAGACGGAGTAACTCTTCAGCAGCCTGAGCTTGCTTGCCAACCAGAGCTGCCATCAATGGGGTCATCATGTTGCCCTCACTTGACTTGTCAATTAGACTGACAGATTGAACGGAAAGTTAGACTCAAAGGCAACTGATAACATATAAAATTCATAATTCTAGAGATAAGCTTTCCATTGATTAGCTAGCACCGCATTATTATTATAGATCACACAGATCTTATGATTTACATTCCTATAGTTCGTTTTAAACTCTGACTTCCTGTTATTTAGTTACCTAACCCAGTTATTGCGAGTGTTTCTGAAGATCTTGTCAAAGTGTGGTGACAACTGATGTTTTTGGTCTGCCTTTGCATTTTGTGGCATCAGGTTTACAATATCTTTGCATCACTTTGTTGGCTGATGTATTGATGTCTTTTCTTCAGATGTGCCCGAATAGCCTTAAACAAACTACAGTGAGGGAGAAAGGAAACACACCTGTCTTTCTAAGAAGAGATGCGTTCGTGATTATGGTTGAGTATTTGATATCCTTTGTGATGGAATGTTTTCAATTTGTATTTGTCTTGTTTTGAGATAGTCAAAGTACCACTGTTGTTTAAAAGGATGGATTTCTCAAGTGCCAAATGAAGTTTGAGTCTCCCTGAAGTTTTGTTTTGTCATCTTTTATCCAGGATGCAGCGAGTTTATGCAGAGCTGCATTTGACAGTTGTTTTCTTTGGCATATATCTTCATGGTCACCAAGTAGGTAACCTACTTTCTTTGATTTCCTCTAGTACTGAACTTCACCTTCATTAAAGGTACATTGTTCCTTTGTTCTATAGACTCTGTTCTTCATGATTAATAAGGATAAAACAAGTATTTTGGCAATAAAAAAGAAAAGGACTGTCCATTTTAAAGGACGAATTTCACTTTAAAATTATTTATTAAAGATCAACAAATTTTAGAGAGACAATAAAAGGGGTGTAAAATTTGAGCACCTTTGAACTCCTTCCTGTTTCAGGCAAGTATGGAAACCAAGATGAGCTGCAATGTGAGCACATGTCCACAACGGATTTTCTCTGAGGCAATCAAGAATCTTTTGTAAGGTGTCCTCTTGAAAGTTAATACAACCACAGGTCACAAGAGGCATCATAATTTCCTTTATTGACCTATACAGTAATAATGCTTCGGTCTCATTCGTCTGACGGTATATACTGACAAAAGGAGAAAACAAAATTGAGAAAATTCTAATGAGCATAATGAGATCTATCAAGATTTTAATCAATAGAATTTTAGGAGTGAATGAGAGCAGCACTCATTTAATCTTTGAGAGAGAACAAGCTTAAACAAATAACAAGTTTCCAAAAAAAAAAAACTTCATTAAAACAATTTTGAATTGGAAAAAACATAAGCAGCATGAGGTCAGAGATCATTTCCTAAGCTCTAGAGATTCTTTTGAGCACATAAATTTAAGTAGATTTGTTCATTTCCTTCCTTAAATCAGTTTCAGTAACTGTACAAAATTGAAGGCTTTTTGAAAAATAATGCGTATTTAGTTTTCTTTTAAATTCCTCCATTTAAATCTTAAATGTTTGCATCTTCTAATGCTTGGTCACAGCATAGATCTTTAGATCTTATTTAACTATTACCTAATGAGCCGTGATGGGGTATCTGGTTTGCTGATAACACATTCATATGTTGAGCTCTTGCCATACAGTGAGAGATTACCATCTTGTCTGACCAAATTGAACCTAGAATTTTAATAAATATTCATTTTTTATTTGTGGTGTGTAAAATACAAAGCATACATGGCGATCTAAAACAGCTCAATATTTATAAATATAAATTATATTTGAATAAATAACAAAAAGCAAGAAAAAAACAAACCCCAAAACAAAACAACTTTACATTTTTGATGAAACACTTCTGTTCGTAGCATTTTGTTCGGATTACCGAATTTTCCAGATTACTGAATCGGTGTCAATGACGTAACCATCCAGGCATTCCAGGGGCTACCATGGGGTTCTAGGCTGCACTGGGTGTGAATGATGTTAACAATAAGATAATAAACTTAGGGTCTACCCACGTAACATGATTACCAACCGGACAATGTGACCGTTGGATACAAACACTTACATAAACTGTTTGAAAGCCATTTGCTGAAAATGGGCAAAGTTGAAATCAGGTCGAACAACAAATGACCAATGCATGAGAAACAATTGGACCATGCACTCAGAATTAGACCCATTCTTACCCCAGGGTGTGTCTGCAAAGAAGGGCCATGAAGAGATCAATTCATTCAAAAGCTTCCGTAATCACCTATCGCAATGGTATAGAGACATTTGTGGGTGGATTGCAAACAACAAAGACACCATACGGTGTTGGCTATGCCATCTCTCCAATTGGTAAAGTGTGAAAAAAGCTCCTTGGTCTCGAGATGACCCGCTCGTACCAGTTAGCTTGCTCTGACTGGCTTCATCTTAGTTGAGAAAATCAAAAAAAATTCCCTGGTCAGGACTCAGGAGATGTCCAGAGGGGAGGTTATGTCATAAGATGAGATTCACGAAAGTGCAACATCGGCACGGTGTGGCCAGGGGCATTTGACTCTGTCATATGAACAGGTCTACAATCCGCTGCTGTCTAAATAGTTGTTAAAACCATAAACCACCAGACGACCAGGAAAACAAAAATCAGACCCGTTAGTCAAGGTAAATCTGTCAATTGTGATTTGATAGGGAGACAAAGTTTGGAAGAGCAAAGCAAAAACAGCGATCCGTCCCCAAATTTAGCGTTCGGATACGGAATCAGAAATTCTGGATTAAATCACTAAAAAATAATAAGAACGAAAATCAGTTCATGGCCAATCGTATGGATTAACGAATTTCAGACTAGTGAGACTAGACTGTAACATCAAAAAATACATGTAGTTAATAAAAGTTCATTAATAAATTGAAAGAAATGTTTCATAAATTTTTAATATAAAAAAATATTGAATGATCAAGGAGACAGGGAACTATCATATACTAGCTGGGCACCCGGCCTTGTAAAAACATAATATTTATTTGTTTTGATTTCCTCCCTTGTCAAATGGTGTGGCTAGTTAAACCTGGAGCAGGTCAATGAGCCTAGGGAACACGGGGAAATTGAAATGTTTCTAAAAC
>JBCHJU010140186.1:0-10343 GCA_039654505.1 Plocamopherus imperialis | reverse complement strand
GTAGTAGTAGTAGTAGTAGTAGTAGTAGTAGTAGTAGTAGTAGTAGTAGTAGTAGTAGTAGTAGTAGTAGTAGTAGATTTAGTAGTAGTTATTACTACTACTAATAATAACAATACATGTATAACAGCCCGAAAACATCCATATCAAAGATTTGCCAAAAATACTAGATCTATATAAATTTAAACTCGACCTTGCATCTAATACCGACAAAAATGAGTATACATCCCTAGCCAGACGCGAAAATTTATGGAAAGATGCAAATTATAATGTTTGAATTAGAAATGACAAAATTGAGACACCCACAAATGTAATTGTACGGCTATATCAGACTGTTCTTAAAAATAACTACACGTACTGACTTACAATAGCGAGAAATGGGCATTGACGAAGGCCAAAGAAGAGGAAAAGTAATTAAATGCCTTCCACAGACCATATCCTACATAAATGTAGAAAATCAAGATCCTGTGAAAATCACAAATGTCTCCATCTTCCAAATGTGAAACAACTCAAGCAAGACACCCCTCTCCTCACAAATAACAAGTGCCCACGAGAAAACGGAACCCTCCAAATGCTCTCTAAAATCCTCAACATGAATCTGATTTTAGCCAAGTTTGAATAGAATAGAATTTGATAGATGGAAATTATGCACCTCAAATTTCACATGAATTTACAGTGCCTTACTGAAGTTTGGAATGTTTTAAACTTTGCGCCCAAAATAAATTTGTGCATGAAAGTTTCCATTCGTGAAAATAACGCAAGTTAAATGCTTGCGATTCGCGCAGTCAAAGGTGATCAATTTTTCGGTCTATATAAGTATGGATCTCGAAAGTAAAAAGTTAAACAGACTTGATTTGGACACAGGCCTTACAGTCGTGGATCGAATTCCAATGGCTCGAAAGGGGTTGAACACCTTCCGGATTCGTTTTTCTTTTTCTTTTTTTTTTCTTTTTTTATGTCAACAAGATCCAACAGGATCCAAGTTTTCAGGATGATGTTTGGATCGCAAAAGAATCCCATTTCCACCTCTCCGGCCATGTCAATTCACAGTCTTTTGGGATGCAAAAAGCAGGATTTCGTCATGGAAAGACCCATGCATGCAAAAGAGAAAAAAATGTCCAATCTGGGAAGTCATTTTGAAACATTGGTCCATTTTGGATCAAAGATATGTAACCTTTCCCCATAACGGTCAACTTTGATGTTTTCTTCAGGTTCATTAGAAATTCTTTTCTATTCTTCGAGCATGTCCGTTTCTTTCTGTTAAAGAAACTTGAGAACATTCTGTTATGATTTCGTTACGTTGGTTTGTTACCGCTATATCAATGTTGAGTTGACATTTCTTTCCCAATATTTATTTTAAAAGTGTTAACTTTGGCAGTTGTAACGCTGTACAATTTTGACATGCAAAATTTCCATTGTTTCAGACAAGTCTGCTTCTTTATACATCGATTCAACAATAACTGTTCAAATTGAGTTTCTGGTTTTTCTGTTTAAAAGATAAATTTAAACAATTTCTGTTTAAATTTAGTTTCTAAGGGTAACCCCCCCCACCCCATTATTTTTGTGGACACTCGGTACTTGAATATCGATACCGTTTGTTTGGACACATTCTGAGAGAGGAAAACATCCCAAAGAGAAAAGCCATGAAATTTAAGTCTGTATAAATTGAAGAACGATTTACAAGCCGCCCACTAATCACGCTACCAATCGTCCACTCACGCTAACAACGACCTCGCCCCAAATAGAGGCTAACAACCACAGACTGAGATCCACCAACGGTCTGGAAACCATGACGTCAATAGGTGAGAACGAAGGTGGAAGAATCGGACGAAGATGATCATGAATGCAGCCAAGGCATCTAGGTCGGACGACAGGCAGGCGATGGGTTCTTCAGTAAGTAATAATACAGGCAAAATAATAATAACACATGTATTCTGATATCCGATCAGAAATTTGTCTTAGCAACCACAGAGCCAAACACAGTTAGCCGGATATAAATTAAGAGATAATTTAGATAATGCCGCACGCAAGAGGCACAGTGGCCCAATTGATTGAGCGTTGGGCTTGGGTTTGACCGATGGGTTTGGGTTCGATTCCTGCCAGCGACAGTTGTGTTTTCCTCAAGCAAGAATAATTACCCGAATTCCTTCACCCAAATGTGCTGCACATTACTGTATGCTCCCCCCTCCGGGGGGGGGGGGGGGAGACATGCCTGCTAGGGAAACTGTATTGTAAACCGCTTTGAACTTGTTGACAACATGAATAAAGCGCTATATAAATGCAATCCTAAAAAAAAAATTACATCAAACAATACAAAATAAAACAGACAAATGACACAACACAACAAAAACAAAACATAACAAAA
This sequence comes from Plocamopherus imperialis, assembly GCA_039654505.1. Taxonomy (NCBI): domain Eukaryota; kingdom Metazoa; phylum Mollusca; class Gastropoda; order Nudibranchia; family Polyceridae; genus Plocamopherus; species Plocamopherus imperialis. The sequence goes on along the minus strand of JBCHJU010140186.1, from coordinate 7,981 downwards.
GAATAAAAAAAACAACTACAAAAGACCACAATACGCAATGAAAACACAACAAAAACGCACAAAAAGAAAACAAAATGAAAAACAACCTTGAACAACAAGCGGAAATTAATCAACAAACGAAAACTTAAAAATCCAAGAACTCAACTCGAATGAAACCAATACAACATGCATACACAAAACTCTACAGAATCAAACCAACACCACAACTCAACATGAATCAGACACCAAATGCTAAACAACAACCAATCGAACAAGAATGCACCCCTATCTCTTTCAGTTTCTCCATTTATTTATTTATTTTTGTTCAGTCTCTGATCACACCTTTGTCCTCTCCTTTCGCCTTTAATCAAAGTCTCCCCCCCCCATCCCGCCTTCCATTACAATGAACGAAACAAAAACTGAAAAGAAATCAACAATGGCAAAAGTAGCACAAAAGATAGTACAGAGAGTAAACAAGCAGCTGATCAAAAGAAACAATAACTATCTTACATGAATTGACTTGTTAAACCTTGCCCTACCAATGCTCGCCTTATCATACGGTACATCTCAAGTTCTTCCCCATCTGCTTTTGTTCCCGCCCACCCTCATTACAGACACACACACACAATACATACACATATCATTATATACATACATACAAACATCAGTCTTATCATGTCCCCATATGTCTGATGAGTAACGAACTACTTAAAAAAACCCAACCCAAATCCAATCCCCCCGCCCCCCCCAAAAAAAAAAAAACACAAAAAACCAAACCCAACAAAAACAAACAAACAAAAAACCAACAACAAACAAACCAAAAACCAACTTTCCTCACAATGTCGCCTGACTCAGACAAAAATGTTCTTTTATTTTTTCTTTTAAATCATTTGAGGCGTTGATATCTGGATTCTAGCTCTAGATCAAGATCCTCATCGATACGTGTTCGACAGTCGAAGTCCTACCATAATTGGATGTCTTCAACTTCAACGTAACAAGACTGCCCATTTTCAATGCACACGCCCGCGTGTCGTATTCGCTAAAGGCACACTGTTCGCTCGTATCTTTACGCAGAAATTGTACGCGTCCGGCAACGGGTTTTACAATTCGTGCACTAGGCTACACACTGCAAACAACACGTACTTGTAAGAGGACCCGCGGCTGTCGCCGCAAGTTTTCACGTGCGTAGTAGTTTTAAGTAGGTCAAATGCATTCACACGATAGTTCTTCGATTCACTAATCCATAAGAGTGGGAGGGTCATGTTTTGAGGTGCATTAAGGGATGACGACAAATACAAATCGTTAATATTTTATAATAATGAGTCAAATGTTTTATGACATGAACAAATCACATTCTTGTATCTAGCTAATGATCAGAGAAACAGTTGATCATTAGAATGCGTGGAATACTATGAAAACTTAAGGGTTTATAAATTTGTTCATTGATCATTCAACGATCGTAGGGTCGCTTCTTTCAACAGTAAGTAGTTCTTAAAGTTCTATGAATAATCCTACTTACAAATTTATTACCTTGCAAAAAAAATTTGAACATTATTTCGAAGTTACCCGTGTATTGTTTATATATTGTATATAATAATATATATTGAACATTTTCAATGGGCTTTTATTTTGTCGTTACTCTAGCTCATTACTATGCATATTAACCTTAAAAGAACCCCATTTGTTTACAATTAATGGGAGCAACACGCATGCGCATGTCCATCATCCGGGTTTCGTGACATACGCGCGAAATGGAGTCGGAGTAAACACACGAACTCATCAGGTGAGTTGTAATCATGTTTACTTTTTCGTCTTTTCTTGCAGTTTTGGAGAATAAGACGATACCTTGAGGCATTTAGTTCAGTTTGCTTTCGTTCATATGTGTTAAATCAATGTCGTTTATTTCATTTGCTTCAAACTGTTGTCAGTCCTCAAACTTTGGCTCGGTGCCACCACCTCTTCGAATTATGATCCGTGATGGCATCCGCTACCACGGCCGACCGCACAGCACTCGGTAGTTTTCCTTCGTGGTTCAATTTGATTTTACCGCACTCTGGCTGCATAAAACATTTCTTCAAGTTGTCTTTTGGGACACTCATGTTTTGATCGATATTGAACACCTCGTATCAAACCATTTTACACCGTCTGACATATTGTTCTTAAAATTTAGTATTTCTGTGGTTTTTGGCTTTTGGCCAGCCCCTGTCAACACGGCACGAGCCGTGACGTCACCAGACCTGACCTAAATTGGCCTTGGCTAACCAAAAGGTCCTAGAATGAACCTTACCTTGGTACATTCGCCCTCCCTTTCCGTGACTAGATCTAGATCTATAGATCTAGATCTCGATCTAGTTCGTATGACGTAATAAATCAAGCCCAATACATTGAGTTTATTAATTCAACCTGGGCATGATGAAGAATATTATAATTAAATGCTGTTCAGATAGATCATAGATATCTAGATTCTAGATCTAGATTAGATCTAGTAAAATTAGATGTTAGATCGAGTGACCTAGCCTATGACTATGAATCAGTAACTGAGTAAGAGGAGTGTGAAAATTGCTGTCTAGATAGATCTAATCTACATTTACTAAGATTATGAAAATGAATTTGAAATGAGCCAAGAGATCTACTCTAGATCTAGACATCTAGAAACTATACTAAATCTAGGTCTAGATCTAGTTAATAGGCTACATTTAGCCTATGTTAATGTATTGTGTTGTAGATCGAAAATCTAGGCTGGATTTAGATCTAGATCTTAGATATCTAGGCTAGTACATCTAGCCTAGATTTAGAAGATCTATTCTAGATCTAGAATCTAGATTAGATTCAGCCCATAGTCCATGCCGTCCATGGTACATGTAATCCAGGCCCATAGGGCCTAACTAGTTCATCTAGAATCTAGATCTAGATTTCTAGATCTAGATTGTGGTAGGTCCTATAGATCTAGACCACTTCACTAGAGTCTAGATCTTCTAGGCTAGACTAGACGATTTGAATTCTCGTTTGACACCTCCAGGCTTAGCCTTTCTAGAACTAGATTGACTAGGTCTAGAGAATCTAGATCTAGATTCTACTACTGTGATACTAGAATCTAGGTCTAGATCTAGATGATCTACAACATCGCGCTTAGCCTAGTTGTTGACTTTGCTCCACTGTTTGATCTCTGGTCAAGCCTAGCATTCCGTTAGCCTAGCATTATTAGGCCTGGATCTAAAATCTAGATTTCCAGATCTCTGGGCCTAGATCTAGTCCGAGCATAGCCGCATAAACGTCAATAACGACGGTACCGTCGAGTTCACTTCGGCGTGAAGGCTCACCTGTCGCTGTCATCTTTTATATTTTAGATCTAGCCCTGAAGAATCTGATAATCAATTCAGATCTAAATCTAGGGATCTAGATCTTGATCCCGATACAGAATCCAAACTTAGATCTATATTGATCTATTTTGCAGTCATGAGACATTCTTCCACTAGTACTTTACTTCACATGTGTAGATCTAGTAGATTTGCATGATGTTATTGATAGAGTCCATTCTAAAATTTCTCTGCACATGACAAAGTATCTTACTGTCTGTCTCTGAGACTCTTTCTCTCCCTCTCATACTTTATGCCTCTGCCTCACTCTCCCTCAATTCCCTCTTCCACCACCCTTTGATCTCATGTCATGTACCTTTGGCTACTTTTTGCATGCTCTTAATTCAGTATTTTGTTACTTCATACTTCATGTTACTATCCATGTTTGCGGTGTCACTAAGTTCTCTTCTTTTAAAGCCTTTAAGTGTTTAGAAAGTGATCCAGATATTTACGTCCGTCTCAGATGCTCCAAAGGGCCACATTTGATCGATAAATAATCATTTTAATGTCTAGACCCAGAATTAGCAAGGTTGGAAACGCCTTCAAAATGCTTAATGCTATATGGAAGTCATAAATATAAAGTCAAATGACCAAACTAAAACTTTATGAAAGCTGTGTTTTAGCCATGCTCCTGTATGGGTCTGAATGTTGGAGAATGACGAACAATGATATGCCGAAACTATCTGTCTTCCATCACAAATGCCTTAGAAAATTAAATAGAATCTTTTGGCCCATGAAAATATCAAATGAAGAACTCCTAAAACAGAACAACCAAGAAAGGTGGAAACAAGTATTTTGAGAAGAAGATGGAAATGGATAGGGCGTGTTTGCCAAAGAGACAATGATGACATTTCAAGAACTGCCTTACACTTGACACCTGATGGCAGAAGGAGGTGCGGTAAACCGAAAATAACATGGCGCAGAACAGTAGAAGGGGAAATGAACAACTGGAAAGAGACATGGAATACCATCCAAAAGAAGGCCCAAGACAGGCAATTGTGGAAAGGCTTAGTTGCTGCCCTACATGCCACCAGGCGTAAAGGGCAGTAAGTAAGTAAGAAAAGTAGCTTAACGGGTTTAAGGATTCTTGGCAAACATAGCTCTTATATTATACAGAAATTATGATTAGAAAAAAGAAATTGAGTTATTCTGTCATCAAAATAGCTGACAACTTAATTGAACTGAGTATTCTTGACAAACTCATTTAGAAGAAAAGAAAAAAAAAAGCAACCCCCCCTCGTTTAAAAAGTGCCCCAAGACAAAGCAAAGAGAAAAAAACCCCAACGAAATATAAACAAAACAAACGACCTCAAAAACCGCAAAAGCAACGGCAAAAGACAGAATGAATTTGTTAAAAAAAAAACCCAACAAACACAAAACACAAAAGCAAAAACACCCAAAAAATTGGAACAAATCTCATATCGGATTTCTGATACATTTAGATGTGACAACCCTCATTAAACCAAAGTCATAGGACTACATATTGTCTGTATTGTTATATTTGCGAGTTTTCTTTCTTCCAACAAATGAAAAAATACGTTTTCGCATGAGTAAAGCAAATGTTTACTTTGTTGTAATATTATTATTGTCATGGAGGGGAGAGCTGTTGTTTATGGGAAAAGCGAGGAGCAGGCGAGGGCAGTGGAGACGAGGAGGGCGTGAGTTGGGGTAGGAGGAAGTGTAGTGTGAGGAGGTAGTCCGTCGCGCTGCGCTGTGTGGTGTGGTCGTGGTGGCAGTGGAAAGTAGGTCAGTGTCAAGACAACCTTTGCCCTTTGACGTCGAGCAGCAAACCCCAGCGCGGTCTATTTTGGACGCTTATCTAACGAGAGTGTTGGTGTTGGGTCGGTACGCCGCTCGGCCAAAAGGTGCAAGGCAGCATAATATAATTGTAATGAAGCAACGCTCGCCTTGGCTTGGCTGCCTGCCTGATGAAACAGCACACTTCACAACTTAACACCAGGGAAAGAATGTTCTACTACGGAGAATGGAAAGCTTCTGTCCACTGCCGACTGCGGTTCTAAGAAGGCGGATAGAATCATCATGACTATTTTATAATGTATTTTTGTTGGTAGGGAAATATGAGTTGACTCTACAGTTACAGAAAGGATGAGTTGTTTCAGTCTACGTCTTCAAACTGGCTGAACAACTCTTAGAAGGCTTGATCACATATACAGTATTATGTTTATGTGAGGTTGTGTGGTGGTCTTTGACGAGGTTTTTTTTTTTGGGGGGGGGGGCGGGGGGGGGATATGTCTTTTACTTCTCAAAGTCTTTTGTACTCATTGGTGTTTTTCAATTTTCCCTCACAATTCCTTGCTCTACTATTTTGTAAGCTGTTTATTTAGTAACGTCACCAAACGTTTTTGCCTGAGTAAGGGTCGAAACAGAGTGGGCCCACATTGGCATTTCGTACTTCACCTTGCTTCCTCGTTTCTTTGTGGTTGAACTGTGGACGGATGAAATGTGAAAGTGCAAGCAGAGTAGAGCCTCAACCTGTCCTTCCGTTCAAGATGGCCTTGAGGTCTTGCCTTTTCGTGAATTGTATTCTGTTGCAGTTGCATCAGGGCCGGACTGAGGAAATTTATTGCTGCATTAAAACGAATCTTACAGTCTGTCCGTGTGTGGCAGAGGAGGTTCACATGCCGTAAAACAGCAATTTTGAGGCTGCACTCTGTTCTCGGTAATCAGATTTATAGCGTTTATTGTACATCCGGTTAGAACCCAATGAGGACGAAAGAGGAAACAGTGTGAAGTTGTAGGAAATGTGGGTCTACTCTGTTTTGGCCTTAAGAGAGGAGTGATCACGGCTCTGCCTTTAACACCAAGCTTCCCCTATGCTGTCATCAGAACACAAAGCCTTCCCTCTCTTGTCTGACCGATCAGCTTTACCAACCCTTTCTCTTTTTATCCTCATCTCTTTGCCCCCTTCCATTTCCCCCATCCCAACGTACTTGCTTGAAACCCCTCACACACCAATACACACCCAAACATATACTTTCAACTCCAATAGAATATTTCCATCAAAGATTGTGGTTGGTTTTTGTACAGTCGCGTTTTGGGTGTAATCCTCACTTTATTATGTGACCGATGTCTGTAGATCTAGTCCCCAATTAGTGTTGCGTGTATGTGTAACTAGGTGTGTTGGGCATAAGTCTGAATTGTCTCGATTGTTTCCCGAAAGATGCAGACTGGTCCTCCATTTACAATTTGTCCACATTCAAGGATTAAAAGGTTTGTGTGTTGGGCGTAAGTCTGATTGGTGTAGTATTGGTCTGAATTTGTGTTTTGGGTGTAGGTCTGGCTTTGTGTTAAATGTAGACCTGAGTTTTATTGGATGTGGGTTTGACTTCGTATGTTTAATGTTATACATGTAAAGTAAGTGTAACTTCGTGTTTTGGTGTAGGTCTTGACTTTGTGTAAGATAAAGCGATATAATCCTGACATTGTATGCAGGTTATAGGTCTGACTTTGTAGTGTTCAGTCCTAACCGTGTGTATAAACTATGTCGGGCCTTTTGGATAGGATGTAGTCCTAACTCTGTAAGGTGTCGGCCAGACTTTGTGTGTAGGGTGCAGTCCTAAGATGTGAAAGCACTCCGTGCTTCGTGCTTCGACCAACAACGAAACTGCAGTCCATGCAGTCACAAGTCGCTTGGAACTTTATGGCTCTTACAATTCGCCCTGATCCTAGACATTTGTAGGATCATGTAACCCAGTTCGTCAGGAGACGGACAAAGTGACGTAGCCAATAATAACGGTGCAGTGTGTACAGAAACCGCCAGAAGGTCTCCTTGGTGTCTGCCAGTTGCCAGTCATCAAGTGACGCTGGCTGTTGTGACCAAAGGAAAGCCTGCCCTTTGATGTTCGTGCTCTAGAGGTAGACACTTGTGCTGGAGACTGAGAGGTCAGAGGTTCGAGTCCGGTGACGGCCGTGATGTTGAGTCCATGGACAAGGCTCTGTACACACATTTTCTCACCACACTCAGGTGTAAAATGAGTACCTGGCCGTAAAAAGCGTTGTCGCTGACCTAAATATTGTATGTTATGTGTTGCTAGTGGTTGTCAACCCATTGTAAAGCGCTTTGAGCACATAAAGTGGATATTGCGGTAGGTAAAAGCTCACCTTTTCCTTATATAAAAACTCGAGAGAGACAGACATACAGACAGACAGAGACAGACAGACACATGCCTTGTCATCTCAACACATGCATGAAATGATACTACATGTATCATAAAGAGTCATGTGGCGATAAAGATTACTTGTAAATTGCTCATTGATCAATACAAGGCTACCTTTAAGGCTACGCTTTGCATTTTCATTTTATAATACCTGTAATAATAATAATAATAATAATAATAATAATAATAATAATAATAATAATAATAAGCGTCCTTGACCCGATCGGTCTTTAGGCATGTGTACTTGTGTGAAATATGTGTATGTGTGAGTGCGCGCGCTTGGGTGTGTACACGTGTAGTATAATCTTATCGGCTGCGCACTTAGCGTAAACTGCGATAAGGAAGGCAGACCAGAGACTTGCCTGGCTAATGTTGGCTGCCTGCCGAGGAGACGAAGCCCCGTAGGCCCTCCACGGACTGATTCACACGCACTATGCGCACCACATTGCACCGCACTTTCCTTCCTTC
>JBCHJU010140075.1:0-10343 GCA_039654505.1 Plocamopherus imperialis | reverse complement strand
TGTGCATCTAAATGCAACTTCTCTCGTCAACAACCTGTCAGTCCTTCGATGACCTAGATCGGACGACTGACAGGGAACGGATGGGTTGTCGATGAATGGACTGTGCGTCTAAAGGGCCTCTTAAATCAAGCCTGCACAGCTGGGGATCAAACCCCTGATCTTTGGCTCGGTGGACAAGTGCCTTGTCCACTGAGCTATCCGCGCTACCAAGGATGATGACCTGCACACTAATACTGTCAAACCTTTACAAATCAGCTAGTTTTAGTCTTCATCAAAACAGGTGATGAAACTCACTTGAGCATTCCAGCCAATGCGCTGAAACGCTGCTCAAACACTGATTTCAGACTGGTTAATTTGAGTTTCCTATTGAGATACAAAAGGAAAGGTGACATTGCTTTATAGAGAGTTTATAATGCAGTGGAAATAATGAAGGCCACACCCCTGTAATTATACTGTCAGATCTAAACCATCATGAAAAACAGAGTGATTCTTTAAATGGGAGGTGGCATAAAGAAGTTTGACAAGTTACATTTATACTTACACAATGTATTTTTTTAAATAATGAAGTTTACAATTATAATAAAATAATAATACCGTACTATTTGTAATTTATTGATGACCACAAGGATCTGATGTAGGAATAAATAATAAAGTAAAAATTCTGCAGGTTTGTAGTCAAAATCATAATTGATTGTAATTGTGATACATGAGATTTATGAAATGACTTTTAGCTTGGAATCCATGTCTAGGCCATTTATATTTTCTGGTAGAGTCAACTTGATCATACTACATGGCCTACAAGTACAAGGAGAAAACAAAAGCACATGGAAAACAATGCCACTGGTTGCAATGTGCATTTGTCTCTCTTTTCATTCCACTTGGCTTATGAAGTCATATTTGACAGAGGATTGGAGGTTCGTAAGCGATTTTGCATGAATCTGATCGGACTGTGTCTGTGCAGAATGCAGTCTGGAAAATCTACTTTTTAGATGAAGAAGCAGATCTGGCCTGTCTTTGAAAACCCCAAACGTTAAAGCTATCTTAGATGAAATTTATTCCGGCATATCATATTATAACATCTAGGTCATCTAATGAATTTCATCCGAGAATGCAAACACACTCAAGAATTGATGTCATTATGTATGCAATACACCCCACTGTACATTAACATTATCATTATAAAGGGCCCTCGTCTTGAAAACCAGGTTCGTACTTTCAGAAGATACACATTTGGTTTCATAAAAGTTTGTATTGTGTTATTAAGCCACAATTCATTTCAAACAAGAGAGAAATCACTTGAAGTTCTGGGAAAGCCTTTTGAGACACCTGACATACATAATATATTTGCTTTATTTTTTCATGAATATATCCAGTGTCGTTCGTTGACTTGGCCAGAATTTACTATTTAAGTACATTTAGAGTAATTATCTTCGCCTTTTGATGGAGCTATAAGACAATAGCGATATACTTTCTAGCCTTTCCTCATCAAGTCTTTGATACTGATTTGATACAAGACCTGAACCCATAATGAACGAATTTAAAAACGCGACACTCTTAAAATAAAAAAATAAATAAATAAAAATAAAAAAAAGGAATGAAGAAAACCCAACCTTGGAGTTTGTCTTGATTGGTTTGTTTACCTAATTGTCGAGAACATATGTTCACCACTGCTTTCTGCATATGTGTGACACAGTGGTATTTTAATATAAATGTGTAGACTACCTTGTCCAACTCAAAGAGAGATAATCGGTGTTGACTTCTCTATCCGTTCAGTATAGATTTATCCTTATCAACATCTGTACTTTGTTCATGACGTAGAGCTGTCTATGGCAAAATAAAATTAAATGTGGTTTTAAAGGTCCTCGTCTCAATCCAAATGTTTCAATCTTGCTTTGTCTGTAATACGTTTGTTTACCTTAAATAAATTCTCTGACAGCTTGCTGATGGCTTAATCAAATAAATAAGACAAAGATTTTTTTTCTTTTTTTTTAACTCTCAGAAAATTATGTACACCTTTCCCAGGCAAATTTCAGCACTTGATTTGGAAGTTTAACCAAACGAGACTATTACAACTACCTCTACATTTCGACCAGGTCGTTATGAAGGCTGAAATTCTTGACATTAAATCTCCCAATTGCGATATTGATCTGAAAAAGTTTGATGTTCAATAAAAACTATTTAGATAATGTGGATTGACAGAGACGACGAGGTACGGTAATTACGTAGGCCTTGTGGCGGGTTTTGAAAACGTAGTATTGTATGCATTGTTCATACTCCGATAACTGGGACTAAGACATTGTGAAGCGCCGGGCTGGCTGCCATAAAAATCCGATCCTTTATGAAGCAATCCAACAATTCAGATCCCTATGTCCTGTTGGGTATAATGTCTGCGTATCTCTCATGGAACTGGACATGGTCACCCGGAACATAGTACAGCAATGTGTCCCCAACATATACATGTATCAACAAGTCTATAAATAGCTTTTTATCTTCGTTGAACCCGTGACCTTGACTCTAATGGGGGTCATCCACGCTCAGAAGTCGTCGTATGACCTTGTCGAGGCCAACGTAGGACAGGGTGTGTAGGTCACGTTGTGAGACCCTGGGTTGGAACACGTAGAAGATGACGCCTATCACCATGGAGGAGAAGAGCAGAAATTCGACACGGGTGTACTGCTCATGGGTGTTGGCTGTGAGCAAGGAAGAGGAGAGAGAGAAAAAAGAAAGTACATGAGGATCTAGGGACATTGCATTAAGAGATACAAAGGCGTTACAAAAATTAAGATTAAAAAATGAATTATTAAGTCCTATTCAATGAAAATCAAGTCGCTTTTTTCCCCTCTCTTGGCACCTTTTCAAACCATTTCAAAAAGATCAGGCAAATCCGATTATGTGTTTTTGAATAAATTTTGTACACACAAACACCAAAGGTGTCAGAAAAATCTTAAGATACTGAGGGCAGTTATTCTAGATTCACATACAAGGAAATAACCATAACTTTTGTCAGTGATGAATAAAGATTCAATCAGGTAAGGAATTGAAGTGTGAAAGTGTGAAACTACTACTACTACTACTATTACTACTATTACTACTGCTACTACTAATACTACTACTACTACTACTACTACTACTACTACTTCTACTACTACCACTACTACTACTACTACTACTACTACTACTACTACTACTACTACTACTACTACTACTACTACTACTACCACTACTACTACTACTACTACTACTACTACTACTACTACTACTACTGCTACTACTACTACTACTACTACTAGTTATAATTATAATTATATTTATTTGAAGCCTTCCCTTTGGAGCTAAATACAATACAATAACAAAAAAGTCAGTATGAGAAATATTAAGATCAATGAGTTGGTCACAGTAGCACAGTGGTTGTAGTTTGGATTCATAACCAGAAGGTTGGTGGTTCCAATCCTGCCAAAACTCTGAATGCTCAGCCCATATACATATATCTTTACTGATTACTTTGCACATGGTGAAAGCTAAAAAAAGCTTTAAGCAAAAAGGTAAAACGGAAATATGACAAAATGCCCCAACTTACCGTCCTGACTCATTTCACTCTCTGTAGCCAGCATGCCCACACCCCCTGAAGATCTGCAAGTGGAAACAGGCATGTCTGCATCAAGAAATGATCAACCCTTTCAAACCGAATCACTTACATTTGGGGAACATCACACAAAGTGTCACATTCCATTAACCCTTTAATTCAGGTATCATCCACAAAGTCAAACTAAGGCCTATTGGAAGTCTTTGGACATCCCCTGGCCGGTTATCAATAAAAGACATGTTAAATAACACGCTGATAAATATGAATTTTAAAGTAAAGTGGACATCAGTTTTAATATTTTTAATCATCTGAAAATTCTCTCTTCAAGAAGACCACCTGTCCAAGACGACCACTTTCACTTATTATCTTGAAATTTTCTGAAAATAGCGACTAGACTAAGAGCAACTTGATGTTTACATCTAGATTTAGGATAACTTCAAGCCTAAAATTCAAGACAATGGCGAACTCGCTACATCTAGACTAAACTAAGGCCTTCTGGAAGTCTTAATCTAGACTATGACGATCTGCTTAACTCCAGACTAAGGACAACTTGATGTCCATATCTAGACTCAGGCCAATTTGATGTCTTAATCTAGACTAAGACTGGGAAAGAGACTTTGATTTAAAAACATAACGATCATGAGATTGAGATAGAGTGGTAAACTGGATTTGCTTAATGTAAGACAAATCTCCAGAGGTCTAGACCCTTGGAATATGTATTGCTAGTATTATTGTTATTTCTTTTAATGTTGGGGTGTTTCACAAATGATAATGCAGTTGAACCTGCCTAAAAGACCACTTGTATAAGACAATCACCCTGCCCAAAAGACCACCTGTCCAAAAGACCACCAGTATAAGACGACCACCTGTCCAAAAGACCACCAGTATAAGACGACCACCTGCCCAAAAGACCACCTGTATAAGACGACCACCTGACTAAAAAACCACTTTTCATGGAATCCTTTGATTTTTTCCTACATTTTATCCCTGTTCAAGACTACCACCTGCCAAATGAGACTGCAGGCACTTACTTTCAATAACAAATTGCACTTAAAACTTGTCCAAGAGGACCAGTCATCATTATTTTGTTGTGCTAAAAGCTCTACCCACAATCTAGTATCTGGTAGTAATTGTATCCCAGCCTAGAATATCAATTTTGCCGTGCTTGTAAAGCTTTGGACATCCCCTGGCCGGTTATCAATAAAAGACATGTTAAACAACATGCTGAAAATATGAATTTTAAAGTTAAGTGGACATCAGATCTAATATTTTTAATCATCTGAAAATTTCCTCTTCAAGAAGACCACCTGTCCAAGACGACCACTTTAACTTATTATCTTCGGTGGTCATCTTAAGGTGTGTTTGCACTGATAAAGTTTTGGAACAGAAAACAGGAATGAAGGCACTCCCTGATCTCCATTTTCTCCTTTCCTATTTCCCATTCAAATCGCTGTCTGTTTGCACTAGTTGGTTTTCGGAACCCAGTGTGTTTATAGTGGGTAGTGTAGGGCTAGCCTACTGCAAAGAAACTACCCTTGATCCTCTCGTGACAAATTGACAACATGCTAAATCTAGATCTAGATTCAAGATCTAGATATCCAGAGATATAGATCTACACTAAATCTAGACCTAGAGATCTATATGATGTGGACCTAGAAATCTAGTGATCTGAATCAATGCTTTATCTAGAAATCTAGAGATCTGAATCTATGCTTAATCTAAATTTAGAAATCTAGTGATCTGAAACTATGTTTAATCTGGATCTAGAAATCTACAGATCTAGACCTATGACCTTGTGTCCCAGAGACACAGATGGCTCTCAATAATATTGATAAAATTATAGTCGACTGATGAATTGATCGCCATTTTTCTTTGTGTACACAAAGGTCACGGTCAAGACACTCCATAAGCGGAAAGAAAAATAGGAATCATTCTAATCCAAATTTTCAGGGGGAAATAGAAATAAAAACCGGAAGAGTGAAGGTTTCAATCCGAATTTGGACTCGTTGTAAACAAAACAAGGCTTTCTGCAAATTTTGAGTCTTTTTTTCTACTCCTAAAACATACTATTGTAAACACCCCTTTAGGCAGGTTGGACTGTATAATAATGACAGGACATCATGGCCATGGATGGGCGCCATTATCCTCCTCACCCCATCATGTCGTCCTTCCCTCCATCCAGGAGCCGCATCCGCTTCTTCTCCTCCCGTTCCTTCAGGATGACCTTCTTCAACGGGCTGGGCTTCTTGGGCTTGGCCACCTCACGCTCCTTGCCGCGTTTCTGGATGGGGCCCGACGAATCCAACGCATTGATGGAGGTGCGACCTGCTGACACACTGACAATTTTTTGCTGACTTCTCCGGGATGAGGCTGGGGACAGCGGTGTGGCTGCTGCAGATGGGTGTGAGTCGGCTGTTTTTTTCTGCAAGAATAAGCAAGTAAGGATGACAATGGCAATGAATGAAAGCAAAGACAGGTACGAGGCTTCCCAACCCCCCGGGGAGCAAAATGAGAAAGATTGTCGGGAAGAATGAGTAAGATCTCATAGCTGAAACAACAAAGAGTTGACTGTAAAATAACACCACATTAGAACCATCATCTCTCAAAAAGAGACCCATCAACTGGAAGGTGTCAACCCAGGTACTTCTACTGCTTTTCCATTCAACTTCAACATCTAAAGACAACTTCCCTCAACCTTGGGGTGACCAGCAAACAATTGCCTCATTTCAACTCAGTTCTTACAATCAGAGGGCCTGATGTTGACTTCGAAACCATTTTCAGGAATACATATATAGATCTAAATCCAACAAAGGAATAGTTTAGCAGAATCAATTACTAAGCTAGATATTGCAATTGTCCCCTGCCATTGGGGGAGCTTAATGACTAATCCTTGATGTTTCTTTTACTATTTTACTTCACTTTCATTTTCACTTATGTACCTGTAACACTGCACTACAACTAATGCTACCAGGTGACACAAAACATGCTTGCAACCTACTGAAGATTCATAAATGTGAACCATAGCCACAAACAAGTGAGAATAAGTATTTTTAACGTGAGTCTGGCAGTCTTGCAAGTATGGGTGTGGTGGGTGTGGACAGGCAGGTGAGTCCATACTGATAGATGATCTCCCTTTGGGCCCTTTAATCCACCACCGACTCTTCTTTTTCCTCCTCTTATTCTCCTCCCCCTCCCTCTCCTTTGCCTTCCTCTTCATCTTGAAGTATAAGATCTGGCTTTTCAGTCATCACAGCAGGCCACTCATATCTATTACTGGTCTTTCAAGTACTTTTTTTCTTTAAAACCATCCATTCCAGTAAACCCAGTAAAATGAGAACTCAGATATATGGGGAGGGATTATCTTATAAGCATGCCACCAATGAGGGTTTGGAGGGTGAAAACCTTTAGTCAGAAATTAAACAACAAACGAAAGACAAAAATGTTACAGGAAATCAGGCCATACTGAAAAAAATATAAAACAAAGTAAAGAAAACAACAGAATTATCTGGCATATCTTAGGGGCAAGGAGACATGACAGACTACATTAGCTGGAGGAAGAACAGAATTACCTGCATGGCATCAAGGGCGGCAGCGATACTGAAGGTGATTGGCTCCTTTGATTTTTTACCACAGCTTCCCGGTGGCTTCTTGGCTTCCTTGATGACCGACGCATCGGAGATGAGACGGGGGGCGGCACCCACCGACTTTTTCAAGCCTTCCTTCAGCAGACGCTGCTCCAGGGATATCTCAGCCAACTCAGTCTCAGCAGCGATATTGGCCTGCTCTCTGCGCTTGCGGCGCTTGCGAGCACGCTTGGATTCTGATGAAATTAAAAGGATGGCAGTGAAATTTTACTTAAAGCTAAACAGACTTTGAATATATTCAATTTACCATGATAAACCCTTTCATCTTCAGGTTGATTTGAACACCTATCATGTTCTTGTACCCAAGAACACACCCTACTACACGCAATTTCAATTATATTTATGTATATGGTTGCTTACTTTGTCTAAATAGAGATACAAAGAACAAATCTGAAAGTGAAGTACAGTGAAAAAACAAATGTCTTCACAGGCACAGACAGGATTTTATTTTTAAAAAATATATATAAAAAAATTCCACTCAAATCATCCCCGGAGGGCAATTGGGCTTTTGATTTCTTGACCGAAAATCGCCGCAAACGGAGGCAATTAGTATAAACAACCTTGCCCAAGGGTTAAATCACAATGTTCCACACAGGATTCGAATCACTAACCATTCCGTTGTCGGCCCAAAGCGCAACCATTTGTGCCAGTGTGACCACTTTTTAAAGTAAAAAGACATGTATGTCTTCACAGGCACAGACAGAAATTCAGAGTAAAAAGCCATGTCTTCACAAGCACAGCCAGGATTTTTATAGTAAAAAGACATGTCTTCACAGACACAGCCAGGATTTTATAGTAAAAAGACATGTCTTCACAGGCACAGACAGAAATTCAGAGTAAAAAGACATGGCTTCACAGGCACAGACAGAAATTCAGAGTAAAAAGACATGTCTTCACAAGCACAGCTGGGATTTTATAGTAAAAAGACATGTCTTCACAGACACAGCCAGGATTTTATAGTAAAATTACATGTCTTCACAGGCACAGCCAGGACTTTTATAGTAAAAAGACATGTCTTCAGAGGCACAGCCAGGATTTTATAGTAAAAAGACATGTCTTCACAAGCACAGACAGAAATTCAGAGTAAAAAGACATGTCTTCACTGGCACAGCCAGGATTTCATAGTAAAAAGACATGTCTTCACAGGCACAGCTGGGATTTTATTCTAAAAAGACAAATGACATGTCTTCACAGACACAGCCAGGATTTTATACTAAAAAGACGTGTCTTCACAGGCACAAAAAGAAATTCAGAGTAAAAAGACATGTCTTCACAGGCACAGCCAGGATTTTATACTAAAATACATGTCTTCACAGGCACAGGCACGACTTCATAGTAAAAAGCAAATGTCTCCAGAAACACAGACTCGATTACAGTAAAAAGGCTTGAGTCTCCACAGCCAGAGAAAGGATTACACTGTTAAAAGGCACCCCTTCACAGGTAGACAGTTTCACAGTGAAAAGACACAAATTCCTCTTTAGGCAGAGAGAGGATGGAGACCTTTTGCGGCAGAGTTGATGATCTTGTGGCAATCTTATTGCTGCGTCTAGGCTAGTAGTGTAAGGGGAGTATACCCATACTGCAGCAGCAGCAGCAGCACTCCCTTCCCCTCTGATCTTTACCTCTTCAACTTGAATTTAGAGTAATGAACTAGTAATAAGTCTGAGGTAAAAGAGTTTGTAGGGGTACACGATACCGAAATAGCTATTTTTGGTAGGATCAAATTTTGCTGATACAGCCTGCTCCTTTCGATTTTAATCACCAAGGGTTCTTTTTTGTTAGCAAAAGCACATGGAACCTCCTAGTTTATCATCCATCTCCGATGGGACTAGGTACTCATTCATCCTGCCTACCACAGAATGAGGAGCAGAAAAAACCCTGAAAATTCGGATTTTAAATCAAGCCTGCACAACTGGGGATCAAACCCCTGACCTTTCGCATGGTGGATGAGTGCCCTTTCCACTGAGCTATCGATGCTCCAAAGAGAGAGGATTGCATACAAAAACATATTAGAAAAACGTCTTCACAGGCATTGACTGGATAATCATTAAAGGACACATGACTTCAAAGGCAATGATGAGGATGACGGTAAAGACAAATATACATCTCCACGAGCACAGGCAGAGGCACAGTAATTAAAGACAGAATTCCATAGCAAACATGTTCACCGCGGGTGCAATGTATTCATTGAGAGCCTTACCTGCTACATTGCTGCCGCCATCTTCATCGTTATCCGCTGAGTTGCAGGAGGCCGTCAGGGAATGGGGGCGGCTGTGGTTGTGCTGTAGGAGCAATGCATGAATCTTTGAATCAATTAGAGCTTCACAAGAAGAAAAAGTTCTCATTCAACACCTCTAAAAAAATGTGGTACCCTCTGAAGTTCCTACAACATCCGTATTTCTTCATTGATCTCAATGAAATTTCACATGTGCTAGATCCTGTAAGGGTAAAATTGTGAGCAAAATTTGGACAAAATTGATAAATAATCTTATCATCTATCCAGGTTTGTAAAAAATAGGGATTTTCAGAAAAAATAAGCTAAAAGAATGCAAACCAAATGTGTGACCAACTTTTTTTTCTTTCACATGAAATTAAATTGATTCAAACACAATTTCATATTGACTAAAAATCTTAAGTTAGCTTTCCAAGGTATCACACAAATTGTGCAACTAGCCATGAGCTTGAAATGTCTATTGTGTCCATCCAAACATCATTGCATGCATTCATTTTCATTTCTTCTACTGAAAGTCCTGACTTTTCAAGAATCAGAATTGATGATAAGATTATATTTATAAATTTTTCTCAAATTTTGTACATTATTGTACACCTTATTATAGGATATAGCACATGTGAAATTTCATTGAGACCAATGAAGAATTATGGAATTTGTAGTGTAGGTAGATTAGAAGGTAGAGCTTACTCTTTTTTTTTAGACACCCTGTAGGAAAAATTATACATAGGAGTGTCTCCCCTTTTGTCAGCGTGTTCGCTTCCATGATTGGCTGTTTATATTGAATTCGTTTCATTGGCTTAAAGTTATAGCCAATCAATGAGGGTTGTGTAAAGACTGGACTCGTGGGGATAGGACTACATAGGCCTAATAGCCTATTGGGCCT
>JBCHJU010139964.1:0-10346 GCA_039654505.1 Plocamopherus imperialis | reverse complement strand
CTTAGCGTGACATCCGCTTAGTACGACCATTTTTCCATGGTCCCAACGATGTCATGCTAACCGGAGTGCACTGTAGAAATACAAATATGCTATGATAATGATAATAAAATAAAGCAACAAGGAGAGATGATTTATAGGGAAATTTAAACCATCTCTCAAATCATCATGTGTTAATGCCCCTCAATCACACCCAGTGCCTCACCATTGTATATTCCTCAATGCCTTACATGTACAGTGCACACCGCTTATATCGACACACACTTTTAATTGGTCAATGCCTGTATAAATTGTTAACAGCCCAACCTACCTAGAGTGCTGTTATAACTTCTTTCGACATTTCTGTTTTATCGACGTGCATTTTAGGTCCGTTATTTTTTCCTCTTTATGCTAACTAAATATTATCTTCTTTATCAACATGGTTGCAATGAAATTTCTCGTATATCGACATGTGGATCATCCGATTGAATAAACAAACAAGCTCACACTTTTAAAACTATGGCTTAGAAATTAAGATTCTACACGCTGCTTTTTGTTTGCAACGTACCATGTGGCCAGCGGGAAGGGCAGTGTGGGCCTAGTGTACACTTACTAGGGTGGAGGGGCATAGGTGGAGGGGGTAGGATGTGTGAAACTAAACTGATGGAAAACCTCACACTTCCCCTGAAATCTACAAGAATAAACCTTTCTGCATTATAATCTATCAAAGCCGAAAGAAATGCTCATTTGAAAAGGTTTCTTATATATGGACTTGCTTTTATATCAACATTAAGTGTCTGGAACTTGTATGTCGATATATCAGGTATGCACTGTACTTCAAATCCTCTCTATTTTATCACAAGGCTAAAAAAAATTTTTCTAGATTTTTGCTCTGATTTGAAAATCTTGTCATGCTGTTGATTATACACGCGTAATAACAATAACATATCACATGATCGATCACGTTCATTGTGTGAAATTTCTGTTCTTAGCCACATTTACTTCCTTTTGGTGAAAAAAATTAGTGGAGCATGGATATACCGAAAAAGCCCGGGCAATAGAAAAAGTTCTTTATATCAGCAGTTGGTTATTTCAGCCGCACATACACTGTAGTATATTTTGCCTATACACTCCCTATACCTCACTCATACTCATAGGGTTAGCATACACGTTACGTTTGGCTTTTTTTTGTTCTGTAAAGAAGAGAAAAGAAAGTAAAACTTAATGCCCGCTCTTCTACTACGACTCTGACCAAAGTATTCACAAGACTTACTTATAAAACCCATCATTAAATAGTGCACAGTGGCTTCAGGCAAGTATATGTTCGTTCCATAAGAATCGTTCCGCCATAGCAAAGAAATACATGTACAATGTACATTGTAATAATACGGTGGGCCTATCATACCGCTCGAGATGAAACACTGGCCATGCGATAATATGCTGGTGCTAATGAGATCAAAGCAAGTTGAACAAAAGAGACAATGGGCATTTTTCATACCCAAACACTAAAATACCCTTGAACAATAGACTCCCTTCATCCAGCTCGTCGTCCCGACGGCCATTGACGTAGTTATGGCTGACAGCATTGGAAATTAAAGTCTCACTCAGCCAATGTTGTGTCCATATGACCGTCACGTAATAATTTCTCTATAGTCTAATGTGAGACGAGGAAATAAAGCAGAGGTACAGATTCGCTCTTTCCCTGTCTTTGGTTGGTCAACAATGGTGTGAGACAGGGCGTGGCCTAGGAAACAAAGGGTGAAGTTGTATTATTGTAGCGTGTGAGTAGCTTTGAGAAATGATAAGTAATGCTAGATCTAGAAAATGCGTAAAGGACGCCCGCATGGGTTGGCTTAACAAAGAAAAGATTCAAATTCATTATCTAGGTAGGGTGGACATGGTGTGAAGCGTAAGCCCCAGGCAAGAGTTCGGTCATAGCCTTGCCTTCTTCTTTAGATTTCTAGCATCTCATCTAGATCTGCAGATAAACTTCTTTTCCTCCTTGGTATCCTTTTTTTCTCTGAGATGACCCAAGTGGTTAAGGGGTGTAAATCAATCAATCAATCAGGTTCAAGTGAGTAGCTTACCAAAGATTATGCTGGGTACATGTATTTTATGATGTCACTGATCCTGAATGAGGCCAAATGTAAAGTTCCTTTACTTTTACTTTTTTGATATTTGCTTTCTTTTGTTCATGACACCATTATATTATGTATTGTGTCATCACCAAGCTATCAATAAAGAAAACTTGACTCGAAAGCCTCAACCCAAAAAGCTGTTTTGTGTGCAATTGCATCTTTCTCATTTATTTAAATTCAAGTGGCTTTAAATGACGTGGAAGTCGACTACAGAAGTGTAGTGTGTACTTGTACATGTAGCTACGATTAACAATGCGTCTCATTAAAAACATGCTTCGACTTCCTCTCACTGTGCATACTCATTGGTGATTTTAGTCTACACTTGGCATGACTTTACAAAAACTGAAACACACAAATAAAGTCAGGACAATGAAAATAGTATTGTGACCAACTGCGCAAGTAACTACCGTTAACGGTCAAAGGTAAACAACTCAATAAATTTAGGTCTTTAGTTAATTTAATGGATTGTGCTTCTTTAATGAATCTATAAATTGAGAGCAGACAACTGTGGTCATGCATTTAAATCCTTAAGCAATTCCATGGATCGTGCCCCTTTAATCAATTTATAAATCAAGAGCAGACAACTGTGGTCTTGCATTTAAAACCTTAAGTAGTTCCTTGGATCGCGCCCCTTTACTGAATTAAATAAATCAAGAGCAGACAACTGTAGTCATACATTAAAATCCTTAAGTAATTCCATGGATTGTGCCCCTTTAATGAATTACTAAATCAGGAGCAGACAACTGTGGTCATGCATTCAAAACCGCAAGTTTTCCCATGGATCATGCCCCTTTAATGAATCAAGAGCAGACAACTGTGGTCATGCATTAAAATCCTCAAGTAATTCCATGGATCGTGCCCCTTTAATGAATTAAAATATCAAGAGCAGACAACTATGGTCATGCATTTAAATCCTTAATTCCATGGATCGTGCCCCTTTAATGAATTAATAAATCAATAGCAGACAACTGCGGTCGTGCATTTAAACCCTTAAATAATTCCATGGATCGTGCCCCTTTAATGAATTACTAAATCAATAGCAGTGATTAGCAGACAACTGGTCATATTAATTTCCCTACTTTAAATTTCTAGGGCTATCCACGTTTGAATTCAGTGTGTGTTGACCCACTATTAACAGCGAGTTGTGGTGTTTTCTTGGTATTGGGCAAGATGGTGTGGTGGGGGAGTTCAATGAATATACAAGAACTGAACCATTCTACTTCTTCCCCACCCTATCTATAACTATAACTTATAACGTGTATTATTATTATTTTTGTTATCATTTAATTATTATTACTACTGGCTGAGCTCCCGGCAACAATCATGACCTGTTCATACTACAAAAGATACAGTGGAGTCCGCTTTAGATAAGTTCATATAACCACTGCTTAAGATAGATTCTCAGTTAACATGTATTATAGAGTATTCCTTTTGACTAAATAACTCGATTCTAGATTTAGATTTCTAGAACTATGTTTTTCAAATATAAAGTCAGAATCTACTTCAGAATTTCCCCTTCTAAGTGATGGTTCAAGATTGATAATTGATAATGATAGATCTGCTACTAATACTACCCACACAGTAGAACATGAAAGTAACCGGCACGGAAATAGCGAGAAATTGGAAATAGCGTGTAAAATCTTAATCACTTGTTTTTTCCCCTTACTTGAGTCAATAAAATTAGCATGAAAGTAGGGAGTATGAAAAAGATGCAAACTCGGAAATAGTGAGTATTTCATCCCCCATGCTAGGACTACGGAGGGAAAAAACTTTACTAAAACCAAAACAGACAAAGAATTTTTGAGTCTAGTCGCTAAACTCTCCCGCTTAATAATATTAAGCCACTGAGTAGCATGTCAATGTCATGACTATTTTGGGCTGCTCGGGAATAGCCATAACAGTAATTGGGGTTGGACACTTCAAACTCATTATTTCCAAGTTCTACTGTATAGACCTAGATTCTTCCTCGAGATCGAGATTTAGGCCAAGATCCTGATATATAAATCTAAGTCTAAGCCTAAAGGACCTGCAAAAGCCGGCTCTCACATCTCAAGCCCAAAAAGTATACAAATACCGACCCTTAATCGTAATGAAATCCAAATCTTTGGGAAAAAAGCATACCCAATAATGCTGATGCCTTTATCATAAATGTACTTCATACTAAAATACTAACATAGTACACCGGGCCGATTCCCGGCGTCCAAAGGGGATATTGCCTCTAGGATACATTTGTGTCATTTATGCCTGGTCAGAAAAACTAATGCCCAAAGCCTAATGATTTGCAAAACGTGGCCCAAATTTTGATTGTCAGCGGAATCAGAATTTAGTTTTTCTGCAATTTCCAATTTCTGTCGCCCCGATCACTACAAAACCAAGGAAAATGCTGCGTGCCTAAAAAAAGACGCGGAATGCCTCGGAACTTTAGCATCACAGACTTGGCATGACCTGACACAAACTACACTTGGCATGACTCTAGTCACTTTACACAAACACACTTTAAACCGTCTTTGCAAGACTACATAAACAGTCGTCTACATTTTGCATGACAAGACACTAACACAATCCACACTTGGCATGACTTCACCATGAACACCATTAGAAATCAACACACAAACCATCCTTTACACAAATTATTTAATTCAAGATCATGGAATATACAAGGGGAGGAAGAAAAAATTGCACGCAATATGTTAATTCTCAAAAAGCATTCAGATTTACAAACGTTCAAACTCCTCAATTGAGAGTGAATATTGATATATTACACATCAGCCACCAAATAACTTCCTTGCATTGTCAGCACTGTGCATATGAGACCTATGGGACCACGAATGCCATGAGACCTATGCCGACCTCCCAACTTTCGAGTTTCGGACATGGGGATATTGGAGTTGGAGGGCAAAATAGGGGAGATTTCACAAAATCCGGAGAGTTCAAATAGCGGTACAGATCTTCAAATTGTCTTTGTTCCAAACGAAACGTCCAGCCACCATACAATTCAATACTGTCTCACACTTATCTTCCAAGGTAAAAAAAAAAAAAATTAAGTTGTGTAATTTGTAAGCCTGTCATAGGTCTATGCGCATGTGGACGCGCTATGGTATCATGAGACCTAAGGTACCCGACTTCTTAAAGTTACAAAGAAAAGATCATTTTTACTCTTCCTCGACTTGGGACACTATTTAAACGCCTTCATTTAAAAGCTTTGTACAGATTCAAGAGTACTGGAAGCAGCAAATCACCTTTCAAATTACTTTTTAAAATAAACTAATACAAATGGAGATTTCCTGGACGGTGTAGGTCTACTCTCACAAGTGAACGTTAATCATGTTCCTTAAAGCTGTCCATGGTTCATTGGTTGGCATGTTGACCAATGAAATAAATAGAAATGAAATTGTAAATGTAATGTAACAACAAAAAGCACACGATGACGACTCATTCCATGGAAACACATATGCAGTGAGGGGGTGGGCAGGCAACTTGTACTATTGGGGCTACGACAACAATGCATTTTTTTTCTCTTTTTTGACTCCATTGTTCTAGAATTGGTGGGCCAAAGCGTTTGGAATCAATAGAAATAAACTGCTGATGGCAGGGCCAATTTGACATATTCCACAGTATTAATGAAGTGGGAGAAGAACAAAGGGCCCTCCGCCCACTCCACATACATCTAGAGTGACATTTTCTTCACTAAAATTTGCACTTTGAGCTTAAATGTTGCGATGGAGTGTGTGAAATACATAATAAAAATAATAATAATAATAATGATAACAAAACAACAAACAAGGATCATGGTGCCTTTTAACAACATTATCAAAAATGACAAGTGATAACGAGGATTGTATTAATCGACAATGTGAAATCGGTCTGTTGGGGCATGAGGGTGAGAAGCTAACAATACTGAAACTTGTGTATGCATGTATAGGTGTGGACAGGACATTGTTGGTTGTTGCATAATCAGGCCTACTGACCATGAACAGGACTTTAATCCTCTTGGGATGAATAAAGTGCTTTGAATTGAAAAGAGAAATAGCATTGATAGAGACAGAAAGGGGGGTGGGAGGGAGAGATATGAACTGAATCAACAGAGAGAACAGAGAAACATAAAAAGACGTACAAGTACAACTGAAAATGACACATCCATAACCTGTATGAAGTGTCATGGTCCTTGGGACATGCCACCCACCAACAAAAGGGGATTTATCCGAGTGTCCCACTTGTGCATGCTGTACGACAATGAAGGAATAAATAAGAGCTCAAGAGGAGTGACAGATCTCTACAAGTCTGGGCAGGGGTAATTAAGTGCAGCCTTGTGATGAAGCTGAGAAATGCCAGTGAAAATAAATATAATATTCCCCCCCCCCCTGCACACACACACACACTTCCCATCCATACTCCTCCCTTGTCCCCAATGAGGGCGAATATCTTGGCAGGGAAGAGCAGAATAGAGGAGGGAGGAAGAAAGGTAAAATTCACTAGTCTGTGACATTGAAGATATTATCAAAGCACTCGATTCACATGACAGAAGCCTCAAATAAGATTGTTAAGATTAAGAAACAAAAAGCGAAGAGACTTCATTAGAGCAATGAGATGACAAATCAATACTGTGGAAACTGGCATATTGCTTGGGGAATGCCCTTCACCTCACAAGCTTTTGTTCTTAGGGGTCTGCCAGGACCACGCACGACTATGCAAAATGCCACGCCAACAAGAGGGACAATGAAACAAAGATTTTCTTTTTGCAACCTGCTGGGGGAGAGACCAGGGAACTTGCGACAGTTCTGTTCCAAACCCACAGTCTGCAGACCATCAAACCACAATGAGCCCCCCTCTACGTCAGGGTATGACGCGCCTAGCATTCAGATAGATAGATGGCAAGACCCACCACACGTCTTTCTAAAACAATTTGCAACTGGCTCGCTTGCACAGTCTAGATGTATGGATGGATGGATGGAAGCCAAGGTTTGACAGTCTGGCACTTAACAAACGGCTTGTTGTGTGTCTTGATTGAAGCCCTCAACATAACTCACCTCACGCTTTCCATTTTCACCAGCAATCACTCCACAATCTCCTCGTCTTACATATCTCTCTCTCTCTCTCCATTCACAAAAGCATCCGCCTCCATCCACACCTTTCGCACTTTCTCCCTTCCCTCAACCCTTTCTTTATAAATGTCATCACAAGGGGTACACTGGGTGGGGTGGGGGTGGGGGTAGGGGTGGCTAGAATGGAATTTGCCACACCATCTCATCATCGCTTGCTGTTCGGATGGCCACCGCCTCGCATCGGCATCTTGAAGTTGGAAGCCGCCTGGTACTGTAACTGGTAAGCCAACTGGTGGATCTTGAAGCCATACAGCCTGGAACAAATATATACGAATAAGAGTCAGGGGATCTTGAAGCCATACAGCCTGGAACAAATATATACGAATAATAGAGTCAGGGGATCTTGAAGCCATACAGCCGAGAATATATACGGATAATACATTCAGGTGGATCTTGAAACCATACAGCCTGGAACAAATGTTTACGGATAATAGATTCCTTGCCGGAACCCCCGTTTTTCTCTTTGTAAACTCTATTACCTTTGCATGGATTGAAAAGGACCAGGAAAGGCCCGAACATCGATGCAGTGGGACATAAGCCACCATATTGAAGGTTCAGAGCAGGGTAGGTTGAACAAGCAATTAGCCCTCATCTTAATTAAAACCAGACATCCATTTCGCTTTAAATCCCTAGCACCACGAACCATAGTGAGTGTGTCAGGTAAGTGGTAGTGGGATGAAGGGCTAGGGCCTAAACACCAGCATGTAATAGGCGCTCTGAAATAATCTTGATAATTTTTTCTATATTTTCAGTTTGTTCCCCTCTGCATCCCTACAGCCGTAACACCCTTATAGCGGGGATTTTTCTCTTGGAACGAAAAGTCCCGTTGTAACCATGTTCTACTGCATTGAATCCATACAAAAGTGGATCTTGAAACCATAGGAGACTCAAACTTATAAAAATGTGTCTCTTTTTTAGAAACACTCTCACCTAATGCTTGGAATAAACCTTGGTAAAAGAAAAATGCAGTGCAACCCTATATTGAATGTCACCGCATCCGATAAGGTTTACTTTGATGTGAAAAACTGAAAATTTCTAATTATAATAACCAATTGTGAATATATGGTTACAAATGTGAGACACCTGAAGCAAATCCATAAATAAGCTAATTAACTGGTTGAATTGAGTGGGTGGTGGAAATTCCAGCCACGAACAGCTGATTACCCCAGTGTGTGTGCCTGTGTCTACAGATAGGCATGAGCCCAGTGTGTGTGTGTGTGTGTGTAAGAAAACAAGCTATAACAGGAGACCTAGATCTAGTATGAGAGAGACAAGAGCTGTCCATACCTGGGTACAAACTGATTCGCTGGCCGCTTGGGCCGGTATTCCGGATGAACCATGAAGAGCATGTGTGGAAACCCTGTGCCAAAGTAGGCGCCGTCTGTGTGATGGTGGCGTGAGGACTTGGGCGTGTAGGCGTCCTGACACTTGGGGCAGTACAGCTTGACCATGGCCTCACCTGGGACGTCTGAGAGACCTAGATGAAAAATAATAATGATATGCAAAAGTTATATTGCGCCTTCCCTCTGAAGAACTCAAGGGACATTACAGGTATTAGATATACAAAGAAAGCAGCCTTAACGACAAAGGCATGAATGGTCCATAACATTACATGGTCAACAAGAAATTGAAAACAATAATTTTTCAATATACAAATATTGCGATATTAATAATAATCTCATGAACAACAAGAATATATTAAGAACAAAATAATTGAATTAAAATAAGATTGAGAATTTATTTCTGAAATAGTGCATTCTTAGAATTGATTTGAAAATGTTAAAAGACTCTGCAAGCTGGGCTCTCTCCAGTAGAGTGTTCCAAATGTCCCCCTTGGGCTCAAAGAGTCCTTTGGCCAAAAGTTTTCAGTTTAAATTTTGGTTTTTGTATTATTGCCTTGTTCATAGAGAACAGTTGTCTATCTGGTGTGTATCTGAAAACTAATTGTTTTAAGTAAATGGGAAAGTCTGCTTCGTGTAGATTAGCAACTGTTGCGATTTTGTAGTCAATACGTGATTTTACCAGCAGCCTGTGTAGCTGTTTCATTATTGGTGTTATATGTTCTCTCTATGAATATGCATTAGAAGTCTAGCGGCATTGCTATGTAGTTACTGTAAAATCTAAAGTAAAGGATGAACAATTTTAGCCTTCCAAGAAGCCAATACAGTGCACACCTGATATATCGACATACAAGGATCCAGACACTTAATGTCGATATAGAAGAAAGTAGATATATAAGAAACACATTTAAATGAGTTTTTTTTTCTTTCGGCTATTGGCTTTGATAGATTATATTGCAGAAGGGTTACCCTATGCCCGTCTACCCCAGTGTTCACTAGGCCCACACTACTCTTCCTTCTGGCTACATAGCATGTTGCAAAGAGCATAGGGTTTTTAATGGTAGGCTTCTTTGCTTATTCAATCCGATAATCGACATGTCGACATACTAGAAATTTTATTGTGACCATGACGATAAAGAGGATAACATTTAGTTAGCATAAAGAAGAAAAAAAAAATGGAGTTAAAGATGCATGTTGATTAAGCAGAAATGTCGAAAGAGGAGATGTCGATATAAGCACTGTATTACAAAGCCATATGAAAGTCAAGATCAATTACTGTTTTTTTCCCCCTAACAATTTGACGACTTAATGAGATCTAAATCTGACAAAGAAAGTTGTTACATAGGGAATTGCAGGGAATGGGTCTGTCATGGAAGACAGCAATGGTAGCCAAAGACAGACAGAAACGGTGGTTAATGACAGCTCAATGTGCTGTAAAGCATGGGGTGGACTAAGAAAAGGACTTGATGCTGTCCAGTAGCTGGATCATTAATTGATCTTCTTTTCTATGTAAGCAAAAAATCACCCGCTTCTTTTTGTTGTGATCTGCTGTGTAAGCTTTTAATAGAAACATATTGTCAAAGGGCCAAAATTAAAAGTACAATATTTTGGCTAGAGGATAGTAAAATTATATTAAACATGACTACGAACATTAAAAGAGTACACACTAACATGTAAAGCTGATTATCAAATTCCCGGGTCTGGTGGACACCCTGTATGTGTATGTATATATATATATATATATAATATAATAATTCTACTTACATAATAAATGACACAACCATGGGTTT
>JBCHJU010139853.1:0-10347 GCA_039654505.1 Plocamopherus imperialis | reverse complement strand
TAATAATAATAATAATAATAATAATAATAATAATAATAATAATAATAATAATAATAATATAATAATAATAATAATATGGGCCACGGGCCCATTTCCAAATCAACAAGATGTTTTGTTGCCATGAACGCAATCACAACAATCAAGACTGGGCGTTCCTTTCCCCAGTGATTCCATGCCGTCTGTCAAAACATCGTAAGTCACCGCGCACCACGCAATGACAATCTGTGGCTGTCTCCTTGGCGGCACAGACGGCTTGACATCCAATTAGTGCCCAGTGGCGCTTCGGGCCGCGCAATTTGGCGCCTAGCCGTTGTGGCCTGCAGGCCGCGGTGTTCATTAGAGTTGTTTGTGCGACGTTGCGCACCTCAAGGCACCATTGAGTAAATCATTGAAGAAAGTACATGTTAGTGTATTTTGCATTGAGATGTAATTAATCATTCTGAATTAATGCGATATGGATAAAGAACAACAAAACAACGATAAAACACTGAAACACCACCACCACCACCACTACCAACAACAACAACAATAATAACAACAATGAAACACCACCACTACCACCACCACCACCACCACCACCACCACCACCACAACCGCCACCACCACCACCGCCACCACCACCACCAACAACAACAACAACAAATCGAAAGACAAAGTTTATTTAAAGTCTACACTTTAGAGACAAAACATAGAAAATTATCGGGTTTAAACCCCTCTTCAGACAACAATGAACAATAAAAAAGACAATAACAACAACACAATTTACTGTGAACAAAAAGTTAAGGGGGAAAAATGATAAATGAATATGATATCAAGAATAATAATTGAATATAAACTTAGCTGATAATAGCACAGGTCTAGGCAGCTTACTGAATGTCGAAGTTATGGGTGACAAGCGATGAAAACTAATGCATGCATCGAATAAGAATTGACTTTTTGATCCATACTGACTGACAAAATAAAAGCAACAAAACACAAATGGCGATCACATGCGGTATGATTGGTTAAAATCGGTGGATGAATTTAGAAGAATGAATTTTAATATCATTGTGATTAAAACTAAACATACGGACAAATTCAGAATCGTCTAACCATTTATTAACCATAATAAATAATGAACAAAATCAACGGAAAAAAGCAAAAAAACGCCATCATTTATGCCGTTACAACTTTCTTAATAAATGATTAATTTATTGCCAGTAAATTATGGAGTTAGCAAGATAAATGGATCACTTCGCTCCTCCTGTTAAAGTTTACCCTTGTTAGCTTTGAAATTTCATTCGGTTTAGATTCTTATTTTCTATAGTGTAGATCGGTTTCACCCTCATGAGATTATGTTTGTCAATATTTGGTCCATAAAATCAATTAATGTTTCCCGATTCTTTAATAGGTAACTCTAATAACAGCTACAAGGAAAATACAGGTAAGATGTTTTCGTCACACTGTCCGCCTGTCAGTAGTAGAAGCTGTGACGTAGGTAGTAAAAATAAATGGACCACGTGACATAAGTCGACAAAAGCTTGCCTACCTAAAGACCCTTAATGACGGGGCTAGGGGTAAGTCTAGTAGGGGAATGGTCAGCCTGACCCTTGTGGACATGTCGAGGAACATTTCAGTCAGGCAGGCGAAAGGTGGTCTTGATGTCTGCCATAGAATTAGACCTGCATAAATATAATCTTAATGATGATGAGGATGACGACGACGGCGATGATGATGATGAAGATGAGGATCGTGATGCGGATGATGATGACGATGAGGAGGAATAGGAGGAGAAAGGAGGAGGAGGAGGAGGAGGAGGAGGATGACTTTGATATTAACAAATTGAATGTGTTCCTGATCTAGATTTACTTGTTTGGGAGTAAGATCGACCCAATTCTTAGTGACATTATCATTAAGCCTAAAAAGCCAACAAAACGATCAAACAAACAAACAAACAAAAAACAAACAAACAAACAAAACATTTAGGATGTGTAAGTTAAACTAGTTGTCTACTTTTCCCATGTTTACTATGTCTTTACGAAGAGATATACTAAGTCCATCGTTTTTATAATATCCTCTGAAAGCTATAGTATCTAATCATGTTTGAAAGGAACGGCACATTGTCCAGGGATGCATGGCAGGGGTTGACAATGCTGCTGGCCCCAAGGCTGCAAGTTCTCAGTTTCAATCCGCTTGGGGCCCAAGAATAAAAACATAAAATCTTTGTATCTAACCATACCTCCATCACCTGGCCCTTCATCCCATTCCCACCCCCACCCCCACCCCTTTCCTAGAATTCCACAGCAAGACTCTTTGAAAGGGGCAGACGGTGAAAGTTTATCTTATGCAGGTTGAAATTCTTCTTTTGTTCTCTCAATTCAATGGGCATAAACGTGCTATTAATTAATTCGCTATCTTATTGGAATAATCGTATGTAGGTCAGAATGTCCCTTTTGTTCTCTCAGCACAATGGACATAATAATGCTATGATTTAATTCGCAATCATATCGGAATGAATTCCAAGCGACGCGCACTTGATAATTCGGATCGACCCGGAAAGAAAAACGAGGACATTTTTGTAGTTTGAAATGGATAAAAGGTAGCTAGATAAAATTGGGCATTTCAAGGAAGTTGAAAATGGACATAGATAATAGTGATTTTGACAAAGGTTTGCATTGGGTGTGTGTGTGTGGGGGGGGGGGGGGGGTCGTGTTAAGGACTTGTGGTGTCTATGACCCCAGTAATGGCTACATAATTTCTTCAAATCCATAATGGGTGTCATTTTAATTATTTCTAAATGAATCTTTAAACAATTAAACTTGGCGACAGTAATCTCCCATTTTTCTCCACATTACACCCGAATTATCATTTCCGCTCTGAAATCATTGTCCTATTCAACGCCTTTGAAACATAGCATTTCAATGGTTAATTCTTCTGAATTCTGAAAATAATTTGAATTACCTGCATACTTGCTCTCAATTTTAATCGACATATTACAATATGTACAATGAAAAGCAGAAATTGATTTTTTAAAGACGTTCATTTCTGTAACAGCCCCATTGCGAGTTCCTTATCATCTCGCCAAGCATCTGGCGAAGAGAGCCCAAGGAGGTTTGTTTCAATTAATGTTCAAACGCAAGGACAGCCTTGAAAACAATAAGGGCAGAATGACTTCCCGCCATTTGCATGAGATCACAAGGAGAAAAGAAGTTCAAAAAATAGACTGGCGGGAAATTTATCCAAATGCAAATGATCTAATCTTCCACGTTAGGTGGCCCCGTGACCCCCTAGAGGCCAGATTGGATCTGAAATCTTCTCTTCAGTCTTTGATCTGAATGATTTGGTCTAATTGGTTGGTTTTCATTGACGTCATCTGATGGGGAAGTTTGGCTTTAGTGTGTCATTGTGTCCGTATTAGGACAGAAAGCTTGATCATCTCTAATATACGCTTGATGGCTTAATGGGTGGTGAATGGATCATTAGATGGATGGATTTACTGCTGATTTGGTTGGGAACAGGTTCATATTATATAAAATATAGTATTCATAGATGGGGAGGGGGGTGGATTCAATATGATGTATTCTTAGAGCAATTAACTGACAAAAGTTTACCGTACCGATAGAAAGACATACAGACAGACAGACATACAGACAGACAGACAGACAGACAGACAGACAGACAGACAGACAGACAGACAGACAGACAGACAGACAGACAGACAGAAAGACAGACAGATAGATAGATAGATTGATAGATGGATAAATAGATAGACATATGGATATTATAATATGTTATATATATAATATATAATGGATAAAATATAGATGCGTTTACGTAGGTAAAATGTAGATAGATGTGGATAGATCGAGCGATGGATAAATTACAGAATTATGAAGACACAGGGACAGGCAGACAGATAAACAAATAGATTGATTGATAAAAGGATGGATAGGTGAACAAAGAAAACCTAGATATTATACTTATATACACATTATAATAATATAACATAATATATATTATATATATATGTATGTACAATATATATAGAATATATAATAATATATAGTAGAAGCATAACGTTATCCAAAATAGACCTTACAGTGCTCAATGGGTTATACCCAGAGTTGAATATTAAGTAAAATTTTAGTTCTGATCACATTAATTGACGCATAACCGACGATTCTATGGAAGGTCCATTCTTCAGCCATTCACTTTCTATTTCATATTCTTCCAGAATGGATGCATAATTTGTTCTTTTCAGAACCCATGGCATTCTCAAGGTGTTCCTGTAGTATTTCATTTCAAAACTGGATAATATCTTCTCCGCATTTTTATTAATAGTCTAGGATAATTGTGAATATGCGAGATCGTAAAAGTTTGATCCTGATGGTTTTGGATGTTCCTTGCCATCATGTTTTTCATTTTCTACTATATAGTTACTATTTATAACTACATGATTGACGCGTAAGTGCTTGATTCCTGCACACATCAAACATGCAATATTTTGTCTGCACCTTTTAGGAGGGAAACCCCAATTATGACGTAGAAATATATCTAATTTCATGTTGAAATTAGAACAGGCAAGCATTTTTAGACCTCCGTTTATCATGGTTGTGACGAAAATAGCCTTTCCCTTTCCTAATCTAACTACTGGTATATCCCGACTTCTTTTGATCAGCATTTTGTAATTACCTTTGGGAAAAACCTTATGCAGCATCATTTCTCAGATTAAAAACCAAGATTATTTTTAATCGGACTTCACCATAGTTTTGATTTTTGCAAACAGTGATTTGCATTTAATTCATGCATTATTAAGGCTCATTATTGTATAATTGATAATATGAGATTTGCTTTATTTTGCTTTGATGTATAAGTGCTCTATGAACTGTAAGGCGTTCCTTGTAATCTTGCACACCATCTGGCTTTAAAAATACTGGGACACCGCATTCATTTCGAGTTTTCAAACACAAGGCCACGTTGTCACGTGAACGAAATCAAGGCTCAATGATTCTCAGCAATTGCAGGAGATCATAAGCTTAAGACTGCTTTAAAATAGTATAATTATATAAATATGAATCTACGTTTGAAATGCATTCATGTTCTGATTCTTTCTATCCATGCATGTATTTGTCATCTGCTTTTTTATTTTTTTATTTTACCTATTGCTCTTTATAATGCATTTATTAACTGCCTTTCAAATTGCCTTCTGGAATGAAAAATCGAATGAAATTGGGCTTCATTAACAAAACAGGATGCTCATTCAATTCCCTTTGCTTTGTGTTTGCCTGCCTGCTTGCGTGATTGCTCTGGAGTTGATTGAGAGATTATCGATTTCTATAATACATTGTACATCCCTTTTGCGATAATCAGTGATCTGGTTGTCGATAGATCTAAATATTTCAAGATTAAAATTGGATCGTGCGCATTTCCTCCACGCAATGCATTGCATATAAATGTCTTTGTTTTGACTGGATGGGGAGGGGAAGTTATTGTTTTCTTTCACCCCATGTTAGGGTTATAATCAGAACATGATAATTATTACAATCATTGTTTGTCATCAGCTCTTAATCCATGTAAAAAACAAATTAACGAATAATAAAACCAAAGCTGCCACTTGAACTGTTATCTTCTGACCACAATGATCTTTTCCTCCCCTTTCCCCCGCCACACCTTTCCTTTTATTTATTGACTTTTTCACTTTAATTACGCCTTCCGGTTTGACAACATTAAAATAATTTTCAACCGCTTTTCCAGCACAGCTTGTCATCAGTTACGTCCTGTTCAGATCGTAATGATATCATTTATATAGGCCAACCTGATGATTGCTGGGCAGTTCGTGTCGATTGCGGTATGGTTAAAAGTGTTTAAAACTTGCCTCCACGTTTACAAATTCTAATCAGCTTAGCTGCAATCGGTATAATCTGCATAATCTGTATAATCTATCTCTTAATCTGTATAATCTGTTGGACAATCCATGTGATTTCTCCGCAGCATTAGCTGTAACAGGTATTGAAGACGAGGATGGGTTCAGATCTTCAAACCCAAGGCCACACGTGTAAATAACAACTGCCCCATGATTTCCATCCATTAGGCCCATGATCACAAAGAGGGAACATTGGAATCTAGATCTAATGCAGCCAAATATCTGACGGTGCAGAAGTTCCCATGACCCCCGTGGGTCGTCTCAAGAGAAATTTAAAGCCATGGTTTGCAAATCTTTGATCTCCTACCGCCATCATCGATCTGGATAGGCAGAAGAAGCTGGCTTAAGGAATATAAACCGCATGTTATGCGTTTATTCATTATGATATTTTATTGATTTTTGTTGATGCGAAATTCGGGCAACGCACATGTCATTAGGAATCGGAGCGACCTTGTTCATGCTGCAGTATCTTTTTATAATATTAATGAGCATGGCAATAATTCATATAGCTTATAAGGTTCGTGTGCATCTCTCGGTCTATAAATATTCCTTTTTGTGGCATTAGACGAAAACGATTGAGGATCGTGTTGCTTTTCATTTTAAAATGAGAATTTAATTAAATGGGACTCATGAATTATCTTCATTAGTTTTCTATAATCAGCCATGCTTATTTTGTCAAAATGCGTTTTTAATTTGGATATCTTAAGACAAGGATGAAAACAAATTAAAAATTAAAGAATACCATAAAACTAAAAAGACAGATAATAAAACGAAAAAAAAATCCCTGAAAGATAAACATAGCAAAACAAAACCAGATTGCACATAAAACTAAAATGCAAATAAAAAGAAAACCTATTGTTACATAAAAATACAATCAAAATTACGACGTTAATTTTGGTAATCAAATAAACAGCTTTGACAAGTAAATAAAGAGTGTACTCATGGCCATACTTGGTCATAATAATATTACGCATGGCACTGTCGCGAGGCCATTGACATATTAATACGGCTGACTTGCCATCTTTACCGAGAAAAAGGTATACAAATGTTATCTAATCAAAGACGATGTTGTTATCATTAGGGCCAGTGAGAAGCAACATTAAGATCAAGATGAATTGGACACGTTGATGTACAAGCTGGCTATCTCTCATCTTCAAACTCCTTGAGTTTCAATAACTATAGCGCCCGTGTGAGGGCTGTCCCCAGTCACAAGTGGGCAAATTCGATTTGCAAGCCCTTTTTTTTTTTTTCACTTAAGCAAAATGGAAACTGGGGACAGCCCCCTAGCGTTCTAGTCATTGAGATCCAGAATGGTTTGATAATATGTGGATTAGCCCGCTTGTACTTAAAAGTGTCCGATTCTCGTCGATCAAAATTAAAAAGATTAGATAATTCAAAAGTAAATGAATAAATACTCGTAAAAACATACATAAATTTGTAAGGTAGACATCTTATGGACCTTTATTATTTGTATTCACTGCCTACAGTGATAAAAAAAAAATCTTAGACAAACATGGAAGTTCCAGCCTGACTATTGGTCAAGTCCGTGCAGTAATTGTAAACAAAAGAGATATGCGTCGCATGTGGGTCAAACTCAGACAACCTCATCGTTATCTCCTTTGATTACAGTCGGCATTTCCCGATTATACCACTGTCATATTCTGGTTTCCCGATTACACTAGCGTCATGTTATTAGGTGGGAAAACCCGTACACTTAAAGCTAGTTGCGGATCGTTTTTTTTAGGAAAATGTTACTTTTTTGAACTGGTGTGGATTTACTAAGATACTACAGAGTCATTTTTCCGTTGATCTTACCAGATTTCAATGAAAGATGAATGATTTGGAATAGTGGGAAGCCGCTAGTAATTTTTATCCTTCTTACTATAATTGATTATGATTTAGTGTGATGCTTTATGAACTTCGTTTGTTTATTGACCAAAGTTGATATTTTAAGGTCGATTATCATCATCCGGTGGTGGGTCCCTTGAGAAGCAAAGCATCCACGCCATCATCCCTAGAGGAACCTCTATTTTGAGTTTTCCCCCGAGCTTCCATGATTCTGGCTTCCATTCCGGCAATGGAGGGCGAAAATCATCAGAAATCTGCATTCACTTTTTCGTAAGGACGAGGACATAAGAAAACTTTACTCATCGATGTTGTTAACTTTTACACAATGGAAGCTCCGGAGAGCGCGAGCAATAACTACTGGCATGGCATACAACAAATAAGTGACGCTGCAATCGCCTAATTGAAAAAAAAAAACCCAACCCAACAACAAACAAGCAAACCATTTTAGAAAGATTAAAATATGAACCAATCCATAAGGAGAAGATCAATTACGATTCTTTTAAACATGGTCTTTAAAATTCGATTTTCATTCGCCTGCTTTCTTAAGTTGTTACTTTACTCCCGAAGACAACTCAGCATTGCACAATTAGAGCTCGTCTCAATTTATATCCTGAGAACCCTTGATTAGCTGTGGCGATATTAATCAACCTAGTATATTAATATTTATGGTAAATAATTCAGTGGTGATGGCGTTCGCCCATTAAGCCAAAGAAACCGGTTTCTATCGACTGGCTTGAAATTAATCCGATTTTCGGGTTTTTCACTCATAAATCCTAAGATCGGTAGAATTCGAGTGCTGTCCAACTGGAGACGAACGAAAAAGCAAGAGGTCCCATGTACAGGTCGTGCACGACAAATGTAAAATAACTTCCGGCAGCTGGAAATCGTAAAGAGAAGGCAGCAAAGCCACTGTCTGGTCAAAATTCTACATTCTAAATTCCTACCATTTCTTACATTGACATAGTATTTCCGAGCAAAATAAGTAATGTGTACGGGAGTGCCTTATAAGCACAGTCGCAAAAAATATTTCATAAGCTCCTTAGTCGCGTTTTTCTTCAGCATTGAAGCTGCGACAAATGCGGAAAAAACAAAATAACAACGAAACCTAAACAAAAATCAAAACAGTACAAAACAGAAAAAAACAAAAACAAAACAAAACCAAGTAAGAGCGTAATAGTGAGTGGAAACTTTTTCTTTAAGTCTGTCTCCATTAATTTTGTACCAGAATTGTTTTCTGTGTTTGTTTTGTTTTGCATCCTACTTCATGGTGGTAAATATCAATGAAAGTTCAGATTACAGTTTGTTCATCTTTCTTCCCTCTTAAAGCAGGTTTGACTTAATTTTGTTGACATTTAGTTGTACAGCCGTGTCGTTGAAATATAGAATCAAAAAGAGGTACATATATGACTGTAATGGCCTTCCAAGCTACGGGCCCATGACCAGGGTCATTTTCTTGTTTTTCTTCTGAAGATGGTTGAGGCGTGATACCGCTCGTGGCCCTTTGATTGTTGGTAGAGACTCGAACTGTTGACCGTGATAACTGAATTTATCATGGAAAAGCCCATCGGTTTAATGGTCTTCTCAGCCCCTCCCCGAACCCCTACACGCACGCGCGCACGCATACACACACACACACACACACACACACACACACACACACACACACAGCTTTCTCAGCCGTGGTAAAATGACTACTCGACTTTTTGAACTATGCACAATTGACGTCATTGCCGTCAATGCTATAATAACAAGCTTTAAAAACACATATCAAAAGCGCGTTTATGCAAATGATTTTTAATGGGCCTTCTACACTAGGATGCATAAAGCATGAAATAAAATGTATCAAAGTATCTAAAAGAAATTAAATGAAACTGTTTACTATTGCAGTTCGAGCTTGCCAATGATATTCCGAAATGCGCTGCATGTTTAATCCTTAATCTTAAACGATAAACTAATTCACTGGTTAGGGAGATACAGCTCTAATTTTATTGTTTATAAGGAAGACTAGGCGCTGCTTGAAACGGGAAACATATGTCCTTAAAGCTTCGCAAGGGCAAGGAGTTCGTTTTCAACATGCTCTGTATAAGCCAAACATTACATTTTTTGTTTTGTTTTAGAACATAGCTTGCAATAGTTAGAAAGAATACAATAGTGAACCGGATGTAAATGGCGCGTTGTGATAAACGCCACGTTTGGACAGGAAAAGGAAATGACGTCCTCTCGACACGACCATCAGTTAACTGTTGCGCTGATAGTGACGGTAGGACAAACAGGTCTGCCTTAAATGTGATAAGAATCGATTTTTTTTTCAAGAAGAGGCGCCTTCCTCAAAGCGAAAGCAATTCAGAATTGAGTTGTTTTCATGCCTAGAGCACATCATGGAAAATACAAAACAAAAACAAAAATAAACAAAACAGAGCAAAAACAAGAATGAACAAAAAATATAAAAAACCCACAAAACAAAACAACAACAAACAAAACCAAAACCAAAACTATAAAAATAATATTATAATAATAAACTAATAATAATGATAATAATAATAATAGTAATAATAATAATAATAATAATAATAATAATAATAATAATAATAATAATA
>JBCHJU010139852.1:0-16349 GCA_039654505.1 Plocamopherus imperialis | reverse complement strand
GAGGAGGCGGAAAAAACCCGAAAATTCGGATTTTAAATCAAGCCTGCATAGCTGGGGATCGAACCCCTGACCTTTGGCTTGGTGGACGAGTGCCCTGTCCACTGAGCTATCCGTGCTCCCAAGAGCAACTAAAAAAGGAACAACAAAAATCTGAAAGAAAAAGCAGTAGCATAAGCTGACAGGGAAGGGTTAAGGAAAGCCGGATTCAAGAAGAGGTGGGGAAGAAGAAAAGAAGGAAGAGGAGCAGAAAAAGAGCAAAAAGAACATGTAAGAGAAGGTGAAGGAGTAGAAAACAGAAAAAGAAGACACAAAATGAAAGAGATGGAAGAGGAGGAGTGGCAGCGCAGCAGAAAAAATATAGAATAACTAGAAGAGGAACGTGGAGGAGATGCACAGCAGTAGTTAAAATAGACAATAACTAAAAGAAGAAAGTGGAGAGATGTAGATAGAAAGAATGAAATAAAAAAGAATATAACAACTCAGACCTCTCTGTCTGTCTTTTGACGACTTTCGATACGATGCTGGACTGCGATTTTGATTGAAATCGCTGTAAGAACTGTCGATAATTAACAAGACCTTGTACAACAGCTATGCCAGCACGATGCAAGAAAGCGTCCAGGTCGATGGCGTGAATGGTGAAACCAAATTCACCCAGGACACGTCTAAAGTCGATGCGTGAAACGTAGCCATCACTCATAAAATCAAAAAGTTGAAACGCTGACGTCAATGCGAGATATGACTCCTCGAACTGAAATAAGTCAATGAGGTTTTGATACATTTAAAAGTCATTCTAAAAAATTTTGCTTTTTTGAGTTGAAAGGTTCAAAATAAGGAGAAAACAACGCAGTAGTCAAAGTGTCACGCCTAGGGACAAAGTGGTCAAGCATGGACAACATTTCAGCATTCAGTTGCACAATTCCAATCAATGTACATGACTTAAAAGTCAGCAATATTTTTCTTACTTTTATTACACCTAATACCTAATGTAAAAGAACAATTTCTTAACATAACATATTATATTCTGTAATAAACGTAACATAAATTCTGTAGTAATAATACAAGTCTAAAAACAGATGAACATCCTTATTAATAATATTGTGAAGCAATTTTACAGGTTGAAGCAAGTAAGAAGGCAATTGCTAAAAAATGTTTCATTCTAGTTATATCAACTTCAAATTTGGATATACGTGTATACAAATGAGAAAAGTCAATGTCTTAGTAGAACAAATCGAGCAGGAGACTTTCATTTCACTAAAGCATGTTTCAAACAGCTGGTGTTTTTTTTTTCTTCATTGTTTTTTAGGCTCTTTGGACAATGGTACAGACTCGTATGCTTTTTAAATGCTGCAAATAGATGTGAACCCTCCTCTCACTGATGTGCTCTTGATGAAATAATTTCAATAACATGCATCCTCATGAAAGAGATTGCAATATAAAATCATCAACAAAGCGTACAAATGTCTCATTAAGATGTTACATCCACAGTTTTGAAGTCTTTAATTTTTTCAACATGTGTTAAGTTCCTAAAAATGCCACATTCCATTTAGACATTCCATTAGGTTCCTTGATCATTTTTGCACACTGAAAATTTCGTAGGTTTCTGTGCATTCACATTTGAAATGTCAATGTTTTTACTGGTTACTAGTACTTTTTCTCATTCCTTCCTCCATATAATTAAATGAAAGATAATTGTACATAAGAATAATGAAATGCAGAAGGATATCTTATCCTCATGAATTTTCATTGGGTCTTTTCTTTGAAGGTCTTACTGACAAACCAGTAAAAGAATCTTTTTTCTTCGTCTCCCAAAGATTCAAAGACTTTTCAAAGACCCAACCCCTAAGCTGTCATAAAATGTTAAAGAAATCAATTTTATTTTTATTTCAGCAACTTTCAAGAACAATAGTTTTATTGAACATCTATTTTAAAACCAAACGTTGTGCATAATGAAGAAAGTAAAAAGTTTGAAGAAAAAGCATGAATAATAAATGGCAGTTGTTTTTTCACACCCTTCTTTTGTCTTCAAATTCATCTTTTTAAAATAACAACGAAAAAGCAATAACGAAAAAATAATAAACATACAAACAAAAATATATAAATAAAAAAGAAGAAAATCTCCTCAAAAAAGACAAAAGTGCCATAATAAGAATTTTAGCACTAATTACATGTAATTCATTTGAATAAATAAGCTACTAATTAAGAGTCTTTGAGTTTATTGGATGATTTTTTTTCTGATGTAATTAATTTTAAAAAATTGGTAAAGAAAAAATATTTAGAAGCTACACATCATTCTTCACATGATGTAAAACCTTAAACCACAAACAATGGTTTGTAATGTAAAACTTTCACTGCATTAATAACACAGCATCAACAAATTGAAACTAGTACGAGGTGATTTGCACATGCTGTGTAGAATTGAGAGTGATTTATGACAGCTAAAAGGTATTTGAAATATAAAAGGAAAAGTGTTGTAATGTAAAATGAAGCATGCAAACTGGAATGTGGATATGATCCAGTTTACAAACAATCTTTTGAAGGTGAGAGCCCAGTTAACAACCAATATCAGTTGAAGGTGATAGTTCTGTATACAACCAATATCTGTTGAAGACGATAGTCCAGTATAGAATACAACCAATGTCTGTTGAAGGTGATAGTCCAGTTTACAATACAAGCCAAATCTGTTGAAGG
This sequence comes from Plocamopherus imperialis, assembly GCA_039654505.1. Taxonomy (NCBI): domain Eukaryota; kingdom Metazoa; phylum Mollusca; class Gastropoda; order Nudibranchia; family Polyceridae; genus Plocamopherus; species Plocamopherus imperialis. The sequence continues at coordinate 13,661 of JBCHJU010139852.1, read as the reverse complement.
TAATAGTTCAGTTTACAACCAAAATCTGTTGAAGGTGATAGTCTACTTTAAAGTCATTTTCTGTTGAAGGTGATGTATTGTTCCCATTGGAGTTGATCTACAGGTTGAAGTTATGTGAATAATATTACTAATGGTGTCTTGTGTCAGAGTTGTAGCAATAATATTGCTATCCCCAAGGCTAGTATTCTAAGGCACGTATGGGTGCCAAGCCACAGTCCCTTCCCCTCTGATCTTTATCTCTTCGACTTGAATTCAGTTTAATGATCTGGTCAATAACTATGAAGTACAAGAACAAGGGGTTGTAGGGGTGTATGACACTAAAAAGTCTCCATTGGGCAAATGGGACCTCCTAGCTTATAGCCAGTCTCTATTAGGCAAGTGGGACCTCTTAGCTTATAGCCAGTCTCCATTGGGACTAGGCACTTATTCATCAAGCTTACAATAGAACAAAGAAGTGGAAAAAAATTGAATAATTCGGATTTTAAATCAATCCTGCACTGAGCCCTTGACCTTTGGCTTACTAGTGAGCAATTTGCGACATATGACAGCATTAAAAATGACATTTCTCAAGCCTATGAATATGGACTGTCCAAAAAATGTTTGTTGCAAGCATCCAGCAGGTCTTAAAGTAGAACAGCCATTTAGTACATTTCAAGATCTTATTTTGAAAGAAAAAACATAAAACAAATTAAAATGCATAGTATATATTAAATAGTATGCATTAAATATCTGGAAAATCCATCTGCATATTCTTTGTTTGATTTATTTCTTATTTGTCATAATTGTAGAGAACAGCATATGATTCCTTTAAGCAAGGAAAGATATAATTTTTCTTTTCTTCTTGCTTTCTTTGTGGCTTTTTTTTTCTAGGTCCTAAACTTTAATTCTTTAACATGACAACAACAACAAAAAGTATTAATGAATAAAAAAAAAAGTCTTTTCTTCTAAGACATCATGCTGCATATGTTACAATGGTGAGTCGCAATGAGAAATACTTGATACAGTATTATACATCAAATAAAATGCATTCAGTCCCTTTACATACAATGGTAAGTTGGTAAGAATTTCAGTGTTGATCATCAGTCTCAGGTCAAGCTAAATAATCATAAATCGTAAAAAATACTAATTGAACAGAGAACAATGTTATATAATAGTGAGTGAAACAAATAATTTATTCACCATTAAGACGTTGAAAATTTAACAAAGCGTAACTCAACCATAAAGCAAAACCATTAAGTCTGAATGGTGCAGTGATATGGCTTGCACTTGTATTGCTCAAAATTAAATAGTGGCATGAGTCATAATATCATTACATGTGTACTTTCATGAATATGACTGTATGTCATAACTGACTGTAAATCATCAATTGATATTCAAAATTTATAAATCAAATTTATCTTAAATTCATCAAATACTGAAAATTTTCCTGGATGTAGACAAATTATTACGGACGATTTGCACTTTTTGGTTTCTTTTAAAACAGTGTCTGTTAAAGTGCACATGAAATGAGATAAAGAAATTTGGATGAGATGAAAGGACATTTTTGGGGTCATTTTACTGCAAAAAGACAAATAAGTGAAGAGGAACAAGAGAAAAAGAAAAAAAGAAAGATATTCAACCATTCAGAAAAGCCCCTAAAAACCCTCTGGAATAAAAGCAAAATCAGCAAAGTGCAGAGTCAAATCAAATGGTGATGGAAACTGTTTTAATTTTGTTTTGTTTTTCCTGACGGAGAACATTCTAAAACATGAGCAGGAAAGAAAAATACAAAATAGCCAATTAATAAAAAAAAATAAATAAATAAATAAAATAAAATTATGACCAGCATGGGAAATTTGCAAGGCTTTTTCACCTGTATATTGTTGTCATTCATTGTCTGAGATGGAAATAAAAGATTGTTGTATGCACCATTTCACAAATCAAGGCATTACAGGAGATAAAAAGAAACTATTGAGATTTCCTGAGATAGGCAAGACTGTAATACGAACATAGTAAAGTTGTTAATCAGCTCTGATGTTATGAATATCGAAGAATGTTGGGTACTAGCATGGAACAGGCCTAGTGTGCTACTTTTCTTTATTGTTAGTGGAAGCTATTTCACATAACCAGTAGCTTTTGCCTACCCTGCTTTAACCTGAACTTTGTTGTTGTTTTTTACTTGATCCTTTGAATCTTTAGCTGACATGGTCATGGCTGATAAAATATATCAAATTACTTTTGTATTTAATTTCATCAGCTTAAGACATCCAGCCTCTCTCAAGGGAACTTGAAGTACCACAGATTTCTCATAAATTACGCTGTACAATAGTCTCTCTGATGCAGATGTCCAAGGAAAAGAAAGAGCAATAGCAATTTTATCAGCACATCACTCTTGCTTTCTGGCAAGATATACTTTGATATATAGTCTATAATGATTTCCTACCCAAAAGCTGTGAGAAAATGTTCAGAAAGAAGTTTTCAAAGGAGCTCCATGGAAACCCTACAATTTAGGAGTGCTACTCAGAATCCTATTAGACAAATATTCTCACCTTATAGTGCAGATGGTCCAAGATATTATCAAACATTGTGGCCGGATTTTTCGTCTCAGTAAGATACTTATTGTTGATGGAGACTTTGCCATTGTCAATGACATGCTCCTCCTTCTTTTCTTTCTCTGTTCTTGTCCTGGTGGTGGTCTGAGTGGTTGTTGTCGTCTCGACTTCTTGAGTGGTTTTATTCATCTCGCTGGTCAGTTTGTGATGACATGAGGCTGCTCTATTTGCCTCCAAGCCATTCTGACCAAGGACGATGGCTGAGTCATTCATTATGTCAAATGAATCGACTTTTGCAAGGGAAAAGGATGTGTTTGATCGTTTTACTGATGAAACTTGTACCTGGGATGAAAAAAAAAAAAAGGCCAGGAATGCATCTCACATAGACCAGTCACATCATTTATATAACAAAACAAAAAACAACCCCTTCCCTGACACATTTATGCAAAATACTTTCAAGTCATTTACTTTTTAAAAACAAAATTCTCACTAGCAATGCGATGAAAAAGTAAACAAGCAAAATAATTTTTTTGGCATTTGTAAAATTAGATTACACATATACAAATAAATTATGTGCTTCTATCTATGATTTTCCTTTTCATATTCTGATACTTTTTTGCTGTTGTTTTCTCACCTCTGTTTTACAATGGTCCTCAACAGACTTGCTCTCCTTAGTGTAGGATTTACGAAGTGCATGGGCACTTTTAACAGAGCGGGGATCTGATTTCGACAATCCGTTGGGTGACAAGTCAAGAGTCTTGTAGAAACGATGTATTGGCAGAGAGCCACAGTAATCTGGATCAAACCTGTTTTAGGCAGAAGTGAAAATCAATAAACAGTGTTTTATATTTTCAATCACTCTTCTTCTGTCATTCTTGGCAGGAACAATAATTTTTCTAAATTTCATTAAATGAGAATCTTAATATTGGACAGAACGCCCAGATCCCATCCCATTTCCCCAAAATAATTTTTTTTTTAAGTTTAGAATGAAAATGATTCAAATTTCCAATTTTTCTCTTTAAAAATAAAAAATTTAAATTAGGTCCAAAACCAAGATAATAATAACCACAGGACATTATAATTTATCAAATATTTAAATAACTTGAATGAAACAAAAGTGCAAAAACAGTTTTCAAAGTTTGAGCCAGTGGAAAATGGACATGTCTTGTATCTGCATAAGTAGCCATAAATTTCATAAAAAATAGTAATCATTAACAACAATGATGAACATAAAAATTGTTCCAATGCACAAGTGAGAGAAAATTTGATAAAATGAGACAAAAAATGAGAAAAGATAAAAATTTAAAATGGTTAGGACAGACAGATTGCAAGCTCAAGGGAGCAGCAATTCTTTTGAAGTCCAATGAAGTCAAACGTTCATTTCCCCTACTTTTGCCAAAGGTTATCAAACTCCTTGTCCGTCAGACGAATTCCAGTTGCAGCTAGAGCGTCACGCAGCTGGGGCTGGATAATACGGCATTCACCAACAAAACAGGAAGGTGGTAAAATATCCCTGACGTTAACCTCCCTAAGATGGGAAAAACAAGAATGAAATTCAGAAGGTATTATCGGTACTCTATGGATTGATGAGCTGAAGGAACGATTTTAGTGAATGTGGTTTCTGTTTCTACTCTAAAGGGAGACTGAACATTTTTCAAATTCGACAACAATTCTATTTTTTTTTTCAATATTTCCATCCATTAACATTCAGTAGTAATATCTGGCTTACTCATAACTTTTTGCCATGCAAATAATATGCACATAAATATGTGGAAAATTTATCTGCATAAGTTTTCATTTTCTTTCTTATTTTTAAAAACTGAGGAAGACATTGTGTGATTCGTTTAAACAAAAGAATGATTTTTTATTTTTTTCTAGATCCCAGTTAAAGTCGTTAGCATAGCAAGAATTTGACTTGCCCTTTTTGCAGCCGTCTCCTAAACACCACAAAGGCATGGGGAGCACTAGTAAAGGGACACCACTCTAGCATTGAAGTGTTGCGTAGATTTTCTTCTATTTGGACTGGCTTGGCTTCCTTCTCTTTCCTCAGTGCTTCGGACATGGAGTACTTGGCCACGGCCTGAAGGAGGAAGATTATGGAAAAAAAAATTTCCTTCAACTCTTTGTGGACCACAAGAGCTCGATCAAGGGCATGAGTATGATTTAACCCTTTGACTACAATTTGCCCTTGTACAGGGATGAGCACATTTGCTTTTTCGCTGAAATAGTGGCAAATTGTTGTCAAGGAGTTAAACCATTTTGGCGACTTTATATCAGCTCATGGTAAACAAAGAATTAAAGTAGGAGATTTTTTTAAACCAGCTTTGTTTCAAGGCCGAATGCAGAAAATACAAGATAGACATAATTAACAATAAAAATAAAAATGTTGACAGATATCAGGTTACATAATCTATCAAATAAACCCAAAACTTTCAGGTAATTAGTGATGCATTATCCAAATCAATACATGTATATATACAAATTAACTTACAGGATTGTCAGCGAATCTGACGATGAACTCGTCAAAGCTTATACTTGATCTCCAGTGGAGGCAAATTCTGTTGCGAAATTAGAAATAAAAAACAAATTAATTTTCCAAAACAAAAGTTTAAAGCCTCCCTTTATATTCACTCCCAAACTTATTTATAATGAAGCCATAGTCATAATCTTTCCACTCTACCCTATAAAAAACACAAAAAAAACGAAAAAGAAAAGCAATACAAATGAGCCAACCTAGACCAAAAGCAAAAAACAAAACAAAAAACAAAACATAAGAAAACACAACAAACAAAACAAGAAAACAAAACAAAAGAAAACAACAAACAAAAACAAAAAAAAACAACAAAAAACAATTTAAAAATATTTTGAAAAAAAAACCACGGCCTAAAAGCTTCAGATTTGGTATCAATTCCCAACAAACATAAAGTACAATAAAGATACAGAAGATTTCAAGCAGAAAATTAAATGTGTACAACACTAATATCAACATTCATTAAAGAATTACTTTAGGCGTGTTGACAAGAATACTCAGTAGTTACCTGAGTTTGTTAGCTAATTTTGAAGACTAAGACAAAGACTAAGGTTAGAAGTTGGAGAAAAAAAATCAACCAAAAGGAGCCAAACTTACGCTTTCATGAACGAGTTGTATTGGTCCCTGTTGATTGGCCCAACCAAGGACTTGACGATCTCAAACAAACCCTCACTGGTAAGGAAGACATCAAGAAAAGTAACAAAGGCAGTAGGAAGGATGTGCATACAAACCCTGGGTTATCTCCCTTGAAACCACTTGCGGCCTCTCGTTTGCACACATCCCAAAATCTTCACCGCCATCTCTTACACCACCACTTAAATCACCACCACCATCATCATTATCATCATCACCATCAGCGTCATCATCACCGTCGTCATCATCATCATCATCATCATCATCATCATCATCATCGTGGTGTTGTCGTCGTCAGCATCATCATCACCCTCACCATCATTATGATCATCACCACCACCCTCCTAATCATCAACATGATCATCATCGTCATCATAACCATCACCATCATCACCATTACAACAACCAACATAACAATCATCTTTCCTCATCGCCACCATCTAGATCAACTGAGTGTCATTTTCTTTTATTTTTACCACCAGCACAGCCAATATTATTTTCAAGACGGCTAACACCACTTACAACACACAGAGCTAAAAATAACATCACGATCACCATTACCACCAACACCACCACTCACTAGCCTCCACCATCACCGACCCAACCCATCCCCTCTCCCCACCATCAACACCACCATCAGCACCACCGCCACCAGGACCAACCAACAGTCACCACCCAACCCCACTCCTACCACCCCACCCCCATTGCTCCCCAACCACCACCACCACCCGAGGCCAACCCACCCACACCCCCTAGTCGCCTCCCTTCCCTCCTTCCTTACGGGGAGACAATGCAATCCCCAAAGGGATCCCTGGCCTTGAACATCTTGCGGACACCCTCCAGGCCCTGGGTCAGCTTCTCCTTGACCACGTCCACCAGCTGTAGGAGTTGGGGGATGGGGGAGGGGAGGAGGAAAGGCCAACAAGTTTATGTCGGGTGGGTTAAAAAATGGCGTAGGACTTTGGACCGCTATAACATATTATGTAAACTATGAAACAAAAATTATTGAAAATTCACACCTTAAAGGAACAGTCCTATTTTTGTTTGCATGCCAAATTTCACAAAAATCCATTGAGTGGATTTTAAACAATCCGCTTTTAATTAAAATTAGTTTAAAAATAAATATCGAAATACAATTTTGGCAAATGTTCTTACTGTTTTGTGTTAATTCTTGAAGTGGAATGAAAGATAAGCTGACGATGGCAATTTTATCTTCTAGGCTCAAAACCGTTTTTGATTCTCAATTTAGATCTAGGCCTAGATTAAGTCTAAATCTAGGGTTAAGATCTCAAGCTTTGGGTACCGGTATAGACATACGAAATCATACGATTCAGGTTAGATCTTCCAAGAATGCAATACTATCAGGTAGGAGAAAATATTTAAGGCAAAATTCACTTGTAAAAATGGATTAAAAGATGGTAAATTCTAATTTTAATTGCTCTTTTCTCGGTAGAAATGTTTTAGGACAGTACTCTTAAGTCGTGCTCTCGTTGCAAAATAGGTCTGGGTATCGAAAAGCAAATGTGTCATTGACAGTTGGGCCTATCAACCATCACAGTTTAGCCATGAGCCAGTCAGCACAGGAAATCTGTCGATATTTGGTCCGTTGAAAGCATCGTACTTAAAATTCTACCTCGTCTTTATTTCTTATGGGTTTATATCATATTTGTCACTCTAAAGTAAAGATATTTTTCTAGATCTATGTCAAATCTCAATGTACTCTGTAAATGGGTTGGGGAGGTATAGAGGATCAAAGTTCCTACGCCATTTTTTTAAACTCACCCGATACATTCACAAACGGGTACCTAGAGAACTACAGCTTAACGGCATTGGCCGATATTTATAGTAACTTAAAAGCCGTTTTCTTTGACCTCACAAGGAGGAATCCCCAAAGCGTCACCTGAGAGGTCTGTTTAGACTTGGCGAAAGGGAAGTCAGCGTGGAAAAGGAATTGCAAACTACAACATTATGTCGTTATGTTAATAATATTGTGCAATATTTCAGTTAAACAAAACGGCTGTTAAGTTGCTATAAATATCGGGCAATGTCTGAAGAGCCTAACCAAACAGATCGAAAATGTCAATACGGACTCTATTGTGAAATCTCTAAGAAACAGCATGGCGTCATAGTACCACAAACTTGTTTCGACAGACCGTCAGTTCCAGCCTTTGACCTTTCCGACTGCCTGATTTTTCTCACTTGCTTCCTAAACTTTGTGCGGAAAAGGGGAAAACGTATAATTGAAGATATTTCTTACCCAGCACACCCACTGTTTGAACGTTTACTTTCCTAAAAACGTTATCGAGCCATTAAGGCTAAAACGTGCCGCTACTAAAACAGTTTATATCCAACTGTAGTGAGATTGCTGTCATCCAAACATTCAATGTAATATATGTATCGATATTTTTTCTTGACTTGTATAATGCAACAGATTATTCATCTTGCATCAGTTCAATTGATCGACGCCTCTTTTTCCTGTATCGTTGTTATGACTATCTTCACCTCCATCATTACCTTCATCCTTTTCATCGTTATCATCACCATCATCATAACAATCAACATCAACATCATCATCACAATCATCATCACCACCACCACCATAATCGTCGCCGTCATTAGTAACATAATCATTTTTATTCTCCTTAGGCGTATATATTAAATAAATGGAATAGGTTATGTTGTACAAGTGTTATTTAGAACTAAGTAAGCAGTATTTAAACGGGTAGGAATGAATGCAATGATGTTGAATGTGAATAGACTGTGTTAGAAACTATTGTGGAAAGAGGGATGTGTTTTATAATGATTATTGAAATATGTTTTTTCTACAACGTGAAGATTATTCTCGCCATCATCAGCATCATTTAACATCTTGTATGGATTAGAGAATACATCGTGTTAGATACTGTTGTGAACTAAATAGTGTATGTGTTGATTGTTGTAACATTTAATTGCTTGCTTGTAACCCAACAGCAAACCACATTCCAATAGTTTGTGTATACATACAAAAAGGCAGTAAAAGGAATTATCATTATTTTTAAAAAGCCCAGAGTGCATTGATGAACCATTTAGAAGTTCATTGAGCAATGCAAGTGAAGCTGGCTTTTAATCAGTTACCAATGGCAAGTACAGGCCAAAAGACAGAACAGGCTCCATGTTTGCAGGACGGTGGCTGACGAAGAAATGACCGGAAATGCCGAAGAAAATATTGATAGTTTGTGGGGAAAAAATGTTTCGTCAATATTATTGAGTCAATATTATTGTCAATAATATTGATAATGTATGGGGCGCTTCAGTTTTTGCTCACCCGCGGGACTGCAAAACGCTACATTACAACTATTTTATCTATTAGATCTAGACTTAATTCAATTTAAATCTTTGACATGAAGCGTTAAGAAGTCATTAGAATAAAATTGGGCTGGCCTACGAAATTGGAATCTCAATTTAAATATCAGATGAGATGCAGCGTAAGAAAATATCGACGTGAAAAGGGGATTCCTCCTAATAAGGTCAAACAGAGGTTCTGGGTCAAACAAGATGGCTGTTACTATGAATATCAGCCAATGGCGATTAGTTGTCGTTCTCTAGGTATCCGCTTGTGATATATTATCAGTATCGTCCTGGGGCAGCCAGCTATGACATACAACTATTAATTCACAGCGATGGTTACCATGAATTCCGATTGTAACACATTGTTACAGGTGAATTCTGCTCTAGCTACTCGTTATTTAGATCTTACCAACAACGATGGTTACCATGCATACCAATTTAATACAATGACACTGGTGAATTCTGGGTCAGCTGTTCGTTACTTGAATCTTACTCATAGCGATAGTTAGCATGGATACCGATTCATACCGATTGTAATACAATGCTACAAGGGAATTCCGGGCAAGCTACTCGCTCCTTCTACTTAATATCTTACTGAGAGTGATGTTACCATGGATACTAATTGCAATACAATGCTTCTGGTGAATTCTGGACCAGCTACCGGTTACTTGGACCTTACTCACTGCGATGGTCACCATGGATACCAATTGTTACACAATGATGATGTCTGGCAACGCTTGCCAAACCACGCTCCAACCCGTGCAGTTTCAATCTTCATCGGCCCTATGCATTAATGTCGTTATCCGCCTCCATGCATCTTTGTCCTGTGCGAGGGATCTTAAAACTGCCAGGCCTTGAGTTAACTTTAATTGACAAGGTACTAATTTGTTGGTGATGTTTCTCAGTACGTTGTTTCTTCGTAGCTGACATAGATCTAGTTTCCTAGGTCTTTGTTGAATATTGTTGGTAGAGAATTTGGGGTGCGTCTTTTATCGTCTTTTATGTTTTGTAATTTCTTGAAATGTTCCATCATTTCTGATTGAGCTGGAATTGTGTTTTCTCTTCTTCATATATGGCCTAGAAACTTCCATCTCTGTTTTTTAATAATGTAGGTGATTGGTAGGCGTAAGTTACATAATACTTACTTACTTACTTATGCCTGTTCGTCCCCGCAGGATCATAGGGCTTCAGCAACACTCCTCCATCTGACGCGGTTTTGGGCAGCTCTCTTAAGTTTTGGCCATGTCCATCCTGATGTTTTCATCTCAGCCTCAACACTTCTGCGCCATGTCTGTTTGGGCCGTCCAACTTTTCGCTTTCCCTGTGGGTTCCAATCCAGACTTTGTCGGGTGCTGGTTGTGTTTGGCTTTCTGAGCGTGTGCCCAATGCAGCCCCATTTCCTCTTCCCAATCTGGTTGCTGATCGGAACCTGACCTGTCTGTTTCCACAATTCATCGTTTGAAATTTTGTCAGGCCACTGATTTTGAGGATTTGTCTGAGGCATCTGTTTACAAAGCATTGCAGCCTATTTGTATTGCTGCAGATAAATCCTGGGCCAGCTACTGGTTATTTTGATCTTACCCACAGCGATAATTGATACACACACGACATAATGTGACAGGTGGCACAGGAAAGCAACATGAAAAGTAACATACAAAGAGGTAGACACGTTTTGCTAAGCTACTGCTACAAGGGAATTCTGGTGCAGAAAGCCTAAACCTTTCTCATAGCAATAATTGCCAAACGTTCATGAGGTACAAAACCACGCTATCACCAGGCAGATTCCACACACCTAACCATCACCAGGTACAGTATCTACCAGGGCGTTACCATACAACACACCATCCTCAGACAAGGTCTATCCGGCAGATTCCATGCATCACATCATGACAAGTAACAACAGACACAGCACACAATCCGCAAAGACAGAGTTTACGACGTCGATTCCATGAACAATGCAACATAGATTCTTACATCATACCACTATTACCGTCACCATTGTAGGAAAATTGCTACCATAGTCATGTTATTGTCATCATTATTTCCATCTCCATTTATTTCTTCTATTATAGTCTTCTTTGAGTATCTATCTTCTGATTGTAAAAATTGAGTTTAAATATATTGCAATGTGGGTTTTGCAATATTGATACATGTCCATCACATTACAGTAGCCTTGTTTTTATAACGTCATTATCATATAGCATTGCAAATTTTAACTCGCAGTGTCGATCTTGTAATTGAAAAAAATGAGTTAAATTCAATGAAAACAGTAAATCAACTATAAAAAAAACAAAACAAACAACAACAACAACAAAAACAAAAACCCAACAAGAACAAAACAGACCCCCTCACCCCCCCACCTCTAGCTCTTCTACCAACATAAATATTATGATTACACGTTTAAAGCGGGTTTTTTTTTTCACAATACAGTAGAAGACGTTGGTTCAATCTTCCGTGTAATTTTGTTGCACAATGGCTAAACAACATCACGAATTCACGAATAATCTCGACAATTACCGCAAACCCAGTGCTGCCTGATAATAGTGACAATGAACTTTAACTTACATCTCAGACAATGAAAAGACTGTAATTGAATATATACATGTATATGCTTGCTGTACTCCTGCATTCTTGTATTTGTACAGGCTAGGTTCAGTATAGTTAGGTCATCTGGCAAAACAAAACATTACAAAAACTCATTCAATAAATTAGCAATCGTCTACAATTTAAAGACATTATAAAACGAACGTAAAAGAAACCAACGAAACGAACCGAAACAGACCAAAAAGCAAATAGAAAACAAAAAACGATCGAAAACAAATAATACGAAACAGAACTAAGACAAGCTAAAGAACAACAACAATAGGAACAACGACAAAGCAATAATTTAAGATACACCGGTCCAAACTGGTATTTCACACAGATCGAACATTGTAGATAGATGCATTGTATTTTATTGTCACAATAAGAGAAAAGAGATGAATGCGGGGAATGGGAAATAGACATGTGTGAATAAGGTAACAAGATTTGCTGTTGCAAATGTACTTTGAACTTTATTTAATCGGGAAAGGAATATCAACTAGATAGTTATCAAATTCTCTATCAAATGTAGTTTGCTTCCGGAAGCATTACCTCCCTGTGCTCTTTGATCTACTTTGAATTTATGTACGTATGCTAAGCACCCCAGTGTTCTGTCACCACGGCCACCTCCGCCCTTTTCATCTATCTCGTCCTTTCTATCATCTTCTTCATCACCAAAACCAAAAACACCAACAACGAAAACAAAATTAAGATCAAAATTGCATGTATTTCATTGTCTTCCACTCGTATACATTATTGATATGTTCTAATTCCTTTCTACCTCCCCGAGGGTTATGCAACCATTTGTTTTCTGTGTATTGTTAAGTCTGTATTTCTGGCTGCCAGACTGTGTCAGCAAGACCTTTTGTTAACTTTCTGAACAATTCTATTAAAAGCATGAAAGAAAGATTACCATTGAAACAACAAAACACATCTTAGAATAAATTTACCGGGTATTTCATGACCGACGACATCATATAATATTATGGCCATATCTACATTCTGGATGGTTGCAGAAACAAGTATAAGAGCCCAATGTAATGTATGCAGGATGCGATAAGATGAATTTAAAAAAGAACCGTCATTGAAACAATTAATACAGAAAGGTTTTCGGGAGCCAATACACAATATTAAAACATCATACAATTTAGTGTTTCTTGGACTTAATTTTGCAACACATATTACTTTATCATTTTTGTTGTTGTTGTTGTTGTTGTTGTTGATCTTCTAGTCCTTGTCTTAGTCTTCAAAATAGCTGACAAACTCAGTTGAGTATTCTTGTCAATGCGCCTACAGTAGTTCTTTCAAATATTTTGAAATTACAGTATTGTTGTGCATTTGAGTTTCGGTTTGAAATCCTCTGTATCTTTGCTACCTTTGTCTTTCTTATTGCGTAAGGTGATTGTCACTTTACAAATTTGTGTTTGAACAACTTACTACTTGTCAAGACTACTTCTTTCGTCTCTCAGAACTTATCCTATCTTTTTGTTTCAAAAATTCAGATTGTTTCGCGGCGCATATCAATCGCTATCGCTATCATACCATGTAATCTGGTAGCATGCTGTAATGAGTGTACCTGTGTGCTGTAATGAGTGTACCTGTGTGAATCCCCAGGATGGGCTGTGGCACGTCGAATCAAGTGGTGAACCTGGAGGACACCATGCCGGTGGTGGTGTTTGGGGCCACGGGCATGCTGGGAGGGGCTGTGGTTCGAGCCCTGCTCAAAGACCATCGCTTCACCGTCAGGGCCGTGACCAGGACACCCACTACAGACCAGGCCAGGGCGTTGGCCGAGGAAGGTAGCAACGGGGTTTGGACAGGGACAAAGGGAGAGGAGAGGGGTGGGAGGGGGGAATACGTGAATTTTGGAGGTGGACGCCAAGGAGTAGATATTTGGCACCTACAGGTATATTATTAACGTGAGTCGGCGACAAATTTTGAAAGGAGAGATGGATATATATATATATATATATATATATATATATATATATATATTTGTCCAACTATTTATTTGTTTCATATATATATATATATATATATATATATATATATATATATGT
>JBCHJU010139741.1:0-10348 GCA_039654505.1 Plocamopherus imperialis | reverse complement strand
CAATTTTCAGCAGCACACGCTTCCAAAGAAGTGTTAAACTACACGAACAATGTTGTTTTAAAGCCAACAAGCCAATTATCGCGGGCGTTCAACTAGTTTTTTAAAAATATATTATGAATTATGGTTCAAATTATTGCAAAATATATTTCAAACAAATCAGAAGCTCCTTCTGTGACAAAATGATGCAAAAGACTTCAAACAATACCCGTAGTACAAGTACAGGTACACAACAGAGTACTATAATCTCCTCCCGGAACAGCAAATATAGAAAATATTACAAAATCCGCTTGGCTGTTAAAAAAAAAAAAAAGATTGCAGGATAAAGGCTAAAGGGATATTTAAATCGTATTGGTCAAATACTAACTATACTAAATCTAGAATTGAATTCTAGTAGAATATTCCTCATCGCATGACAGATTCAAGACAAAAACAGTGAACATATTGATTCCATAACTAAAAAGCATAGATTGCAAGAAATTAGAGAAAGTGACCTTTTTCATTTGAGATAAATACTCAGAGAGAAGAGCTACATATTTATTACTCATCTAGTTGTTTCCAAACCCGAAATAAAGATGATAATGGCATCACGAACATTTACAAACATAATGTAGCCAAAAATAAAATTCACAGAAATCAATTAAAATGGGAAAAAGAAGAGATAATGCTAAAAATGCTCTGGGAAAAAGCTTTGAAAATGGTCCATGCATGTCTTTGGAATGCACAAATTTAAAATGTTTACAGATTTGCAAATGCATCACTGATTAAAAGTCTGACCATAAAATTATATAATAATATCAATATCTCAATTCCAACACAATCAAATCCCCCTCTCTGCACATTCTGCGATGGAGCGGATTAAGACATTGTGTACTTATTTTGGTCATGCAATATTGTGCAAAAACTAGTGGCAAACAGCTTGAAAAGAAATCCAATGGTCATGAAGGGCTGTCTACAAGCTTAAATCACACACAATTTATTTTTTATCAGGAAACCGCCTTTTTGACACCTTTACGAGCTGACGCTGACACAGGCTCCGAAGATAACGACGGTGGGGGTGATGAAGATGATGATGATGGGGCTGGCGACGACGAAGATGGAGGGGATGATGATGACGATGATGATGTTTGATGCAGCCGCGCCTCCTCCCTCTTCCGCTTTTGTGCTGCCCTCGCCTTGGCCAAAGCAGCAGCATTGCTCCTCCTCTTCAAGCTCTTCTGAGCCTTTATCTTTGTGAGTGGCTTCACAGCTGGCATTTTCCTGGAAAGAATAGACAAAAATATATATAATCCATAGATCTACACACACATACAATCACTGATAGTATCCTGGTCTCTTCATGCTCTGTAGCTTGTTCAGTAAAAAAAAAAAAAAAATACAAAATAACAAAAACAACAACGAACAATTGTTATAGACCCATAAGAGGAAAAATCTAGATCTAGATCCAGCAAGATAACCTTCCATTCCTGTTTGAATCATTTTTGTAGGCACAATCGATGTGTAAGACTTTCACTGACTCAACATTCCTTCACTTAGATTTTGATAGTTCATGGGATCTTGTAACCATAGAGCATGAGCTAGATCTAGATCTACAAGTTTCATTCTAAAGCTAGATCTAGATCTACATGGAGGCCCACTATCTCTATTTAGACTAGAATCCTGTTTAGATCTAGATCTAGATCTAGATCTAGATCTAATCTGAAATATGAAAGCCACATGTTGTTGGTTCCCAATCTTCTGATTTCCAGAATCTGGTTTCGATGAAAAACTAAGCGATTCTAGCTTATGGGCGCTATTAAAAAAAAAATCTAACACATTACAATTAGATTTATAGTTTCAATACTTACCTACAAGAGAAACAGGGCCACCAGATGAATCAACAATGGTTCAGAAAGTCCACAAAAGTGATATTATTGTAGTAATGATCGTCACAAAAGCACATGAATCGATTGTAAAATGGCTGTTTGTAAACGCCGGGACTAGGTCACGTGACGGTATTGGACGTACGCGGTTGGGTGTTGGTATCGAAGGAAGAGCCACATTTGCTAAATTTAGTAACAGTGTCATCTCCAGCCAATGAGAACTCAGGAAAGGCTATGAAACATGATGTTTATAATCGACTACAAATGATACTGAGAGAAATCGAGACAAAAGGTTGTAGGTCACGGTCACTCGGCTTTTTCCGTAGTTTACGGACATACCAAATATGTTGGGGCTCTGTCAGGGATAAAGCCTGATATCGGCTGTTGAAATCATCGAAGTTGTAAACAATTTCCCTTGTTTACGACGTCATATGTCGTCTAAAAACACGTTTTAAACTAATTTTTATGCATAATTTATGATTTTGTGAGTGATAATTGTGTTCTTGAATGTTTCAAGTAGCTAATTTTGCTGAAAACCCATTTTGCATAATGTGACCCCTAAACCGTAATTTCCCCAGCGCGTACCCCCTTAATTTTCCCCCACTTCTGATTGGAATTTACAATCAAACATTGGCATGTGTTCATCCCTCCTTTGAATACATCCTTGACCTTCGTTCATGGAAATTTCCATGCTAGTCTTGTAGTCTTCCTCAGTTTGAAGAAAAATCATACCACTGAGAGTCTCAAAAATCCATTTAATTATCTAAAAAACAATACATAAGTCCAAGAAAGACTCCAACAATCAACATGAAATTTACCAGGCATGTGAAACTAACCAAGACCCAACTTTTGTCAGAAGCATTTTCAAAAATATTGATCTGTTGATTTTTTAGGAATTAAAAATTGTAGAAACAGCAAAAATGCCACAAAATTTTACATGCATTAGAAAAAAAAATTCTGAGTTCAAAATGTTTATGTTCTTCTGCAATTTCCTTCTGAAAAATCCTTTAAAATGGACAACGAAAGGCATATATAAAATGGCATTATGATCCATTCATAGTCATTCATTCGTAGATCTTGTCAGGTGGCACCACAATGTTCCCAAGCATTGCTGATCGTATGCAGAAGGAAATCACAGCCCTTGTCCTACCCACCATGAAGATCAAAATCATCGCTCCTCCCGAGCGTAAACACTCTGTATGAATTGGAGGCTCCATCTTGGCATCTCTGTCTACCTTCCAACAGATGTGGATATCCAAACAGAAATACGATGAATCTGGCCCCTCCATCGTCCAAAGAAAATGCTTCTAAACTTTTTATATTATTCTATTTCCTATATTTTTGGTGACAGCTGGATGCACTCATTACTAATTAATTAATGGAACTAGGCCTGTAATGTGAAAACGTTTCTGGCTGCAATATACTCATTTCACCCGTAACTATTACTTTAGTTCCTATCTTTGCCTTAGTATGAGCCAATTAGGTCATCATGGAACAGTGGCTCAGGTGAGGTGATACCCAGCAAGTTGAGAACCCCAGAATCCCTCAAACAGACACTGAATGTCTTTAGAGTTAGTACACAAAGCGCTTAAACCTAAACAAGAAAGCAAAATAGAAAAAAATACTCTTTTCAGTGGACTTCACTACTCTATAAAAACAAATTATCAATATTGTTATATTGGTGGCGTCTGTGGCTCAACGGTTAACACAAATCGACAATGAGTTGAGTCAAGCAGCATTGACCATGGTCACTGTTCAGATGGGTGACCGCTTGCATGGTCCGCCCCAAAAACCACTGTTCATTGGCGTTTAACCCTTTGGGAAGGTTATTTACACTAATTGCCTCCGTTTGCGGCGCTTTGTGGCTGACACTCGGTTTTCAGTCAAAAACCAAAAGACAAATTTCCCGAAAGATGTGTATTAGATGATGAAAAAGAATGAATGTAACCATGTGTGTGTATACAAATTTGTGATTGTTTTTTGAATGTGTGTTTACATGGTATGTGTATAATTAATCATGTCATGTAATTATATCTTAAACTGTCTTCATGTAAGCATGACATATTAAATGGAATATGTGCAAGTGCTATGCTCAAAAGAATTAAACTTCTTGAAACCTAAATAGTTTATGAGTTTTGCCTCTTCAAAAATTGCCATAAAATTCCAAGATGGCAGCTGTTTGGTTGGTTACCATGACAACCGTAGTGATTTTGGGGAAGACATCCATTTTCTTTTGGGATGTGACATGGTCTCACATGACAAAAATAAGTATAATTGGTGCAATAATAAAGATTTTTTTTTGTGTATTAGAGGACCGTGGCCTTCGGGTGGGCTGGGAAGGACGAAACAACTATGACATTCATTAAATTTCATATAATTATGGCTGACGAAATGATTGAAGTTCTATTATGCATGAAACAGAAAAGGGTGTTTGTTGGTCAAAACATCCTCAATCGCCACGACTAAGTGGATTGTTCACCGAAATCCTACCAGGCTTGATGACAATGCCGGTGACGCTACTCTTACGTCTAGGCTCTGACACACACAATTTCACATTTGGGGGCGAGGTGCAAAAGAAAAACTTTGAAATCATATAATTTAACTGCAATTTGAGTTGACAATTTTTTGCCCTTTGTCAAACACTATAAATATATAAACAAAAATTTTCAATAACTTCGTTTTACAGAAAAAATACCCATCGTCTCATCCTTCATGATTTTTTCCCTTCAAAATACAAAAAGAAAATGTAACAGAATGATTCAAAATGCTGTTTTGAAATATATGCATACTTGACTGTTCAAGATTTACAAAATGCAAAATGCTGTCCACTTTATGATATTTTCAAAACAAATTCAATCCATATTTTCAAAATATTTACTACGTCCACAAATAATACGCAAGTAAACAAAACATACCTGAACCGTCCTCATTACTGTATCGCCTATTTCGATTTTTGTCCTCACCATCTCTTCGCAAAGGTGGGCTGGGGGGTAAGAAAATCCTTTCATTTAGTTCAAAGAAAGAGGAAGGAGATATGAGGGGTGATTTTGTTCTTGCTAATCTGTACACCATCCAAAGGTGTCATGAACAGAAAAACCCAACTCCTTTGATCCATTTCCTCTTTAACAAGCAAAGATTAACAAAATCACCAGCGGATACAGCTAAATGTTCATTAGAGATATTATGTGTTTACTCAAAAAGAAGCCATGACAAAGAATAACATAATACCAACCCCGTGGTGGCCTCTTTTTGCAGTTTTTCTTCAATTTCTTTCTCTTTGGAGTAAGTGTCCACTGGCTTGGCCGCCCCAAAGATGGAAGACCTTGCAGCAGGCTGGTTATCACCACCATCAGATTTGGGAACGGAGCGGGGTTGCAGTTTCAACACCGGCCTGGTCCGTGGAGCATCACTGGAATCTGTAAGAGGGAGAGGGAGAGAAAAGTAAAGTGGAAGTTTCAATGGCGAGATAAAAGGAACACAGATGGTATAGGGGCACAGAAGTGTTAGGGAAAACTATGCTTTTAATCAATTCATAACATTACAGCAAAAATTGGCATTTAACAGGTGATTTTCAAGATTTTGTTAATGACTATACTACAAATACCCCAACATTATATTGCTTTCCAGCTATTGATTCACTTTCTTTAAATTGAAAGACTAAAAATTGGCTGCTACCTTAGAAGTCAAAAGGAATAAATAAAAAAAAATAATTCCATGTCCTTATTTATTCATCATAAGCCTTATTTTTGTAACAGATCTAGCTTAGTAACCTCGTGTACAAATGATGTGCACAGTTATCAAAACTACTTTTTCAAGTCAATGCAATTCAATGGCATACACAAACACTGAGAAATACCTTGACTGCCATCTCGACTTGAAGGCCTGATAAAGAAAATAAAAAATTTAAGTACAATTAAATGACCCGACCAAGATTATATATATATATATATATATATGCGGGGAGCAAAAAAAGTAATGTCACTAAAAGTAAGTTAAAGCAAATGTTTATTTGAGAGTTGGAAAATACCATATCTCTTCTTTTAAAAAATGACAATCTTATTACAAATGAAATGAAAATCCGATCTCTTACCTTCTGTCATAATCATCATCCCTTCGACCCCCATAATCATCTCTGCGACCATAGCGACCTAGTATGTGGAAAAAAATATATGCGTTAGTGATTAACTATTAGAGGAAACTTGTTTTTAATTCCTTTTTTTTTCTTCATGAAAGACAATTCCATGAAAATAATGCCGTAAATAATAAATTGTTACCATTGGTCCTCCTTGCTCTTGATCAGAAACTTTTTTTATGCTGTAAACCAAAAACAACTCTGCTGGACATGTACGTCCCATAAACATAAGATAAAACATGCAAGTCACAAAAATAATGAAAAAGAACCCTTTCATTACTTCTAATGATAACAACAGTTCAAAGGTTGTAAATCTTGGGAATAAGTAAAATGGCAAAGCAAAGCAAAACAAAAGCAAAAACAAACAACAACAACAACAAAAAAAGGGGGGGTTCGTCGGTTGCTGTGCTAGGAGATTGCCTCTCTGTTCTAAGAAACCTAATTTAGGATTCATGGAACAATGACGACTCTCTTGAGACAATCGCTACTAAACTGAATTATAAATTATCCTGGAACATTGTATAAGACGGTTAAATCAAAGAAACTTTTGTTGTTTGCAGCTGATGCTATTATATTATTAAACTAATATATATATATATTTTTTTTTTTAATGAATAAAAAAGGTTACAATTTTTATGCAACATTAAAAAAAATGGTTCAGTTCCCGATACGGATTATCAGCAGAAACCACCTAGTTATTTTAGCTTAGCTAGGGGTACATTTTCTAACATTTCCTAACTGCAGTAATAAATAAAAAATACAAAATGAGCAAACACTGACAGAATTTAGACTTCAAGGAATTTTCCTCCCTTTCCTTATTTTTGAACGAAAGAAAAATTTGCACTTTCTTTGCCTGTAATAAAGCCTCTTTCTTAATTTTTGCAAACAAAGAATAGTGTACACATATAAATATATACATCATTGCTTTGCTTGTTTGTTGTTGGGCTTTTTCACAAAAATGTATAATTTACAAAATGTCATTTAAATTGCTTCAGAGCATTCAATGCTCTCATTGCCACTCAAATAAGCTGTTGAGCAAATTGGTCATGCTCACTTTACGAATCAATTTATCTGATTTCCATACCGTTAATAGTTTGCTTGTTTGTTGTTGGGCCTTTTCACAAAAATGTATAATTCACAAAATGCCATTTAAATTGCTTCAAAG
Organism: Plocamopherus imperialis; assembly: GCA_039654505.1. NCBI lineage: Eukaryota > Metazoa > Mollusca > Gastropoda > Nudibranchia > Polyceridae > Plocamopherus > Plocamopherus imperialis. Next base: position 3,192 of record JBCHJU010139741.1, on the reverse strand, counting down.
CATTCAATGATTTCATTGCCACTAAAATAAGCTGTTGAGCACATTGCTCACGCTCACTTGACTAAAATCAATTTATGTGATTTCCGTACCAGTTAATAGTTGGGACATGCCTATTGGAGAATGGGCTACACATTTCCAATTTCCATTGTAGCATAGGACAAAAGTAAAAGTCGATAAAGGAGAGGCAGGATGGTATGGCTCAGAGCAATGAATTACTATGTCAAAACAGCAAGACCAAAACAATGGAGAAAACAACTTGTAGATTGTAAAGGATATAACATGACACAACATTAATAGAGAATCTACAAAGAATAAGTAAAAAATAAAAAATAGTCTAGAGATCCACACTTACGAAAAGGACAGCGCCTCTACTAAATTTCAGATAGCTCATTACGTCACCTCCCCCATCAAGCACTCACATTCAATCTCACTCTAAAAAAAAATGTTTTCTAGCAATGAATTCAATACCTATGATGATTTAGTTTATACTAAAGTGGAATTCAACACCTTAAGACCAGAAATATAAAGAGTTTAATTAACCAAGGTTGACATTAATCTGCGATTTGTCCATATAACTGAAAATAAAAATGGGAAGAATAAAAAAGAATTTTCAATCAGTATAGACAGTCTCGAGTGCTGAATTCTTTGGGAAGTGGACTCAGCCGTAGCAGTGAAGTGAAGTCAACCATCTTGGCATCTTTACAACTAATTGACTTTGAGTACAGCTTTAGCACATAAAAACCCCTGCTCACATTTCCTTCCGTAGACATTCGGATCTAAGCCATGTAAGGTGGATCCACACCTAGATTCCTTGACAGCCTTTCAGCTCCCTGTTACCATTGCATGAAGTGGACTGTGATAGATTTGATTTAGCACTTTCTGAAAAGGATGCTAGTTCTAAGGATGCTGTCTATTGCAGAATGCTTTCCCATCTAAAGCTGTACTGTACTCATTTCCACCTGGGATGAGTGAAACAATAGGAGTAAATTTTCTTGCTTTGAAAAAAACAAAACAAACACATGAGTCATTCAATGGGTTCCAATCCATGGCCTCTCAGTCTATAGTATGACGAAAAACCACTCGGCCATGTGGCCAACACCTAAGCCATATATGGGAAGTCAACGAAGAAAGTCGAGAGATGACCACTCATACATTCCATGTATGGCCGAGTGCATTAAGCAAACCATGTGTTACACAAATTAAATGGAGCCATGCAAATGTGGTACTAGACACATATACAGTGTATGACATTCCTGTGCCTATGTTGTAATGAGAGTGAACTTTTTTTTTTCTTTTTCTCCTAAAGTCTAGTCAGTAGACAGACTTCAATTTAACAGACATAGCTATGATGCCGCAGATGATATAATAAAGAGGGAAAACATAATGCCAGAGACAATCGACTTCAACCACTAATTTAGTTGTAAAATGGGGGGAAAGAAGCAAATATCACACAAAAGAAGGAAGAGAAAGTGTATGTATAACAAGTAAAAATTAGTGTGAGCTTCAATATATATAATATACTTAAAAAAAACATTTTAAAGAATAATTATCAAAGGGCAAAAAATAATAGCAAAATATTCTTAAAAACCATGAGTCCACTGATAATAAGCCATGTTGCAAGAATCTCATAGCTCAAGTATTATCATTAGGCTTCTAGCATGATTCATGTCGGCAACAATTTTTTCACAAACATCATTTGAGGTACAGTGGAGTTGCTCTAGGAACCCAGTGTCAGAGAGACAGAGAAAGTGGGTTCTTAGCCGAACTTCGAGATTTAGTTTCCTGTTCCAGGTGTATGCATTTCATCCGGGAGGCTATTCCTTATTGACCACAAGTTTATAATGGTCATTCTCATATTGAAAAAGTCCTGTGATTGGTCCATTTTCGATCAATCATGAAGGGGGAAACGTGAGAAACAAAAGATTGGCTGAGAAAGCTCACAACGGTGAATAGGAGGGGGATAGGAGACTGCAGCGGTCTTTGATGTTGCAAAGCAAGACGTCAATGCCTTCCCCTCATAGTCGCTCAGCTGCCCCCTAAAAACCCTGGCACACAAAACCTTCATCATCTTTTGTTATCTGTCCGGCTGAAGGCGCCAAGGCAAGATCGGCGTCTATCGCTTGTGTCAAGCAATGGACGAGATGGGTACAACCCCCTCCTCATGTATGACTTTCAGTTGATGGCCGAGGGGTTTATCACACCTGGGTGACACGTTTATGACACCCATGGATGTCCGGACCTAAGTGATAGTCTTCTCAAACGTTTATTTGTCATTGACTATCAACTTTTCGCATTTTTTCGGCTATTGCCCGCATCAAATTGAATAATTTTATTTACTCTACCTCCAATGAGACCAGGCTCCAAGGCGGACTGCACTACAACTATCGGGTTCTTAAGGGGATAGCTTTATGTAGGAAAAATTTGGTTGCACGAACATACCGGGTTCTAAGACCCGGGTTCTTAGCCGGCAGGTACATAGAGTAACTCTACTGTATCTAATATGACAGATTTCATGGTGTCTGATTTAAATTAATTTAAACTCTTTCTCATATGATCTGCTGACAGAATGTATTCATGTGATATGCAGATCTTTGAGCCAATGTTGTCTCTTTGATGGAGTTTGCCACTGCAATGAAATTTTCATACTTTCTTATTACCTTGCGCATCTTTCTAGTATACCCTCATACATCATCATTCTCATATACAGCTTACTGCCACTCCTCCAGCATGCTCAGTTATCCAGCCATAATCCAAGGGAACAAATAAATATCTGTTTTCCCATAGTATATCCAGCATATTCACTTATCCGCCCATAACATCAAGATAGGGGTAGTGGTTCAGTATTTTACTATCCAGTTATCTGCAGGGTTCCCAGGGCATCCTACCAAAAAAATTCCAGACGTTTTCCAGACCGTTTCCAGACCCTTCCAATACATTTTCCAGATCCAAATGACGGGTTCCCTGCAATTTTTTTTTACATATCCAGACCTAAATGGCACATCCTCTGCACACTGATTAAAAAAAACATATTTGACATAGATAATCTAATTTGACGGAGGTGCACAGGAGGAAAAGGAAAGTAAGGCCGAGGACAGCGTGCAAGCGGGAACTTCATGCTAGCGGGACCTAGCGATGAGCGAGAAAACCGGGTTGGCCAGCGTACGAGCGTGAAATGTTTTGGGGAATATCGTC
>JBCHJU010139630.1:0-10351 GCA_039654505.1 Plocamopherus imperialis | reverse complement strand
CTATCTATCTATCTATCTATCTATCTATCTATCTATCTATCTATCTGTCTGTCTGTCTGTCTATCTATCTATCTATTCCACCTCCATCGATTCCTTCTCACAGGCGTAGCCAAAACCCGTTTTCAATAGGCCCACTCCACGAAAGTCAAGGCCCTCGGAATCGGAATCTAGGAATAGTGGGAGCCGTTGCCATAGCGGGAATTCCCGAACGAGATGGGGGGGGGGCATCCTCCGAGACCAGCATTGCGATCATAGACAGCCCGCATCCCAATTGGCAGCTATTCCTGTTGAGCGAGGCTCCGATGGCGGCTACGATTGCCCGAAGGGGACGCAATCACGAGGTAAAGTAAATATTAATAATAAAAACCCCGGTCTCCCGCGCCAGCTTCCAACAAGAGTGACTTCCCATTCCGACAGCTGGGTAAACAAGTGGTTGCGCTTGAGGACGTGAAGGTCCCTGAACTTGGTGATTGGATTTCTGCTTTTTATTATGATTAATTTGTAGGCAAAGGCAACGTTAAGGTAAGGTGGTGGTTGTTGTTGGCCTATTGGTTGAAGACCAAACCTGAACAAATCAAAAGAAGAAAAATTGTCCACGTTCTTTCATCAACATAATGATTATGATTACTAAATGTATTACATGTATTATTGATATTATCATTATTATTTTTATTATCATCATTACTATTATTATTCATATTATTATGAGCTTATTATTGATTTTTTTTAGGGGGCCTATTATCATTTCAGTTATAATTATTATTATTAATATTATTATCATTATTATTATTGTTATTATAGTTATCATTATATTAAAATTGTTACCACACGTATTATCATTCTTATCATCTTCATGTTGCTCATGTTAATTCACAACCACCCCCACCATCCAACAATCATTATCATCATACATGTAGTTATTACCATTATGATGATGATGATAATTATTACATTGTATTATTATTACAGTATTATTATCATTATTGTTGTTGTTGTTATTATTATTATTGATGTAACTCATTATTATTTTTAGTTTCCTTTTTAATATCCTTATTTGATGATTATTATTATTATTAATATTATTATAATTATTATCATTATTATTATTATTATTATTATTATTATTATTATTATTTTTATTATTATTACTATTATTATTATAAGCATCACCCTTTGATTATTATCATTATTATTATTTCATCATAATAATCATCAAAATTATTATTATTGTTCTTTTTGATAATCCACACACCATCCTTCCTCTTCATGACTTCATTATCATCCATGGAAACCTCACAGACCAACAAAAACACACACACACACACACACACACACACAAAAAAGCACAATAATTTTAGCTTTAAAACAACAGGGAAAATGACAATGCACGGAAAAATCCATTGAAAACCAGAAGACGGGATAAAATTACAGTTTAATTCACATTTGCTCTATGATCAGAATTATGACAGATATGTAATACATGTTTATAATATATATGTAAATATCTTTATATTTGTGAACAACATGCGTAGCAACTGGAGTTCCTATGAAACTAAAACAATCAAACTAACAACAACAAAAAAAAAAAAAGAAAAAAGAGCAACAAAAAAAAAAACAACAAAACAATAATAATAACCAATATTATTCTCAAAAAAAGAAAAGAAAAAAAAAATGAAACAAACCGCAGCATAAACATATGGTGACTCTTTAAATTCAAAGCTTTGCAAATGTGAGATCAAAAGAAAATGCATAGAGCTGAAGCATAACAATTAATATTCTAAAATCTAAAATGCACTTTGTTAAGTAAAGGATTGGGGCCAACAGAATAAATTCTCTTTAAAAGTCAACAAAAACAATTGATGTAGAAAATGAACAAATTCAGGCAAAAGGTCACCTTGGGTGTGTTCCACTGTGACACTTCAGAATGAGGTCAATGTAAGTTGAAATTAAACATGGGAAAAAAAGCAGGAAAAAAGCAAAAAAAGAAAAGAAAAGAAAAAGAAAAAAAAATGAGCAATAAAAACAAATGAAAAGTTTTGTTTTCCAGGCAACAAATAAGAAGAAAAACTTTTTTTATATACCGTACTACAATGTTTGGAGTAGAAACAAAAAAAAAGGAAAAAGAAAAAGAATTCTGAAGAGAAAAAGAAGCAAAGGACACAAAAATATTATTTGCAGAACATCAAATGAAAGCAAAAGTACATTTTTATTTTTTCTTCTGTAAAATAATGACAATGGCCAAAAAACAATCCAACGCCCAAAAAAATTTAATGTGATAATGGATGATTGGCCCGATAATCTTTCCCCATTTTGTGTAAATGCTATTTTGTTTTGATAGGTTTACATCCCCCCTCCCCCTCCCCACCCCAAAAAAGGCTGAAATGATAAATAATCATGAATCATGGTGTAATGCTTCTTTGTCATTTTAACCAAAAATTGGTAATAATAAAAAGAAAAAGAAATGCAACAAACTACTGCCAAAACTATGATGTTGTAGGCACTAAAGGTTTAGGTGTTCTTTGATTCCCAAATTATTATGTTGGGGGCGTTTGAAAGTTGATAGGGTTGATCAAATGTGTTTAGGGAATATTAGGCCCATTTTTTTATTATTATATTTGCTTGGGGGTGAGCAAGAAGAGAAACAGAAAATATGTGATGTCAAAACATTAGTTAAAAAGACAGTCTGAGGATCCACGTGATGAAATTGTTGATTGACTTAAAGCTATAGAAGAAAAAGACAAACAAAAGAATATATTTGTTGTAAATGACCGAATATTTCTGATGGCAAATATAACTTTTAACTATATCTTTAGGTCTTGTACTGGGTAGCAAAAATAGTTCATCTAGAAAAGCAATCAACCGCCTTAAAATATTGTTTTAGCAAAAGCAATAACACAACAACCTGTAACACAGTATTTAATCACACAGGACATATATATTGACATGGGATATAGACTGCATCCAAATTTCTACTACCCCAATTACTTCAATTAGACTACAATGGACCTTTTTAGAGCCCAATTTTCCTTTGTCTCATAGCATTTAAAAGCACAGTGTCACTGTCATTTAAGTCATGAACCTGGGTCAAAAAAAGATTACTTATGAATATTATCAGTTATACTGTTTATAACTTTTTCAGAATATGATAAATGCCGATGAAAGTTTTCCAAAAATTATATCGAATAAAAAAAAAGAAAAGCCATGAAATCAGAGAATTTTTGGGCTTTGCATCAAGATGGCATGAAGGAAATAAAATTAGTTTCTTTCAAAACATACCATGGAAGTTTCTATCTTATTTATCTCTAGAATAATCCATGTTAGTTTAACGATCGTGACCAATTTTCTTTCAGGTGTTCTTCTAAATAGTGAGTTGTATCAAGATAATTCACTTTTTTATTTTAACCTGATCCACCACAGTATATAAATAAAAAGGAGTTCATTAAAATTCCCTTCAACATTCATCATGACAAAGAATGTAATGGGAACAGGAAAAATGTCCCATTCTCCTCTTTTAAAGCAAACATAAAATACAGCTCACAACAAGAGAAATTGAGATAATTGACAACAGAGAAATGTGCAACAGTCTGGCTGAGTCATGATTATAAAAACGAAAAACAAAAGCGTCACAAGAACATGTGATGGAACTGCCATTGGTGGTGTACCCTGAGAAAGTGAAAAAAGAGAATGATGTGTAACAAGATAGCAAGAAGGACAGGTGAAGTCTGAAAAGTGGACACAGGGAGATCTCAGGTCTCAATATAAATGAAGGTGAATGAGAAGAAATTGACCAAACATTGATATAACAATTCACATTTCCACACATAATATCGTAGTCGGATATTCCAACAGGCACAATTCTTTGAAAACCATTAATTATTATTCAACCACAAGGTCTCATTCACTGACTAGCCATATACTTAAAAAAGGGGCTGGCTGATCAAATGCGAAATTACATGCCATCAACCTGATATGCCAAGTGGAAAATATTTCACAGGTTAACTAATCTCCCAGCTAAGAAAAAGTAAAAACAAAAACAAAAAACAAAAACAAAAACACTGCGGAAAAGTCTTAATACTCTTTTCATTCTATTCCAAATTACCTTAGGGCCACATATGATTGCCCTTGAAGCAATAAAAACAGACCTATAACCTATCAAATTTGGCAAACAAGAGTCATTTCAAGATATTTAAAAAAATCAACAAAAAAATAGCATATGGGTAAGAAACAGAGTCTAGAAGTTCCAAGCACAAGGCTAGAAAGTAATGAAAAATGAAATATGGAAACAAGAAAAGAACAGAAAAGAAGGAGGCAGCCCGAGGAGGGTGAGAAAAAAATCAGGGTGCCTCCACTTTACATCCAAGTAAATGGCAAGTTGGTAAAGTAAAAGGCTGGTCATAAAGACTTGTTTCATTGCAAGGAAGAAATTCACACCTAAAGCAATAAAGCAGTTGAATCAGTCAAGTGCAGGAGAAAAGAAAAAAGCGAAAGCAAAAAAAACATTAATAAATCACACACACACACACACACACACACACACACACACACACACACACACACAACAACAACAACAACAACCATGTGCTTTAAAACCTGAATGTCTTAGGTGGCAGGAAAAACTTACCATGGGTAAAAGTAAAAACAATCGACAGACAAAGGTGCAGAGTACAAAATATATAGAGGATAAAACTTTACATTTTGAGTTGATGAATGAAATATAATATATATAGTAATAGTATTTTTCAGTTAAAATAGGAAGTTACATGAGAATTTTAGGAATTATGATAAGCACAGCCAGGATTACAACAATGTTTAGATTTTGGGTACGGATTTGAAATAATAGACATTAGAATTTTTAAATGTTACATGGTCATGAACACAGAATCAAAACAATTTTTTTAATGTTTTTTTTTTTTTTACATGGTACAAAATCAAAAACGACACATGATTGAAATGAGGTTCAGAAGAAACAAAAGCACAAAAGAAAAGGGAATGGAGAGAGTATAATATAGTTGAAACAAAAGCAATTATGCTTGGTAAAGACAGGCTTGAAAAAAGACAGGAAATGCTCTTAAGTCTAAAGTGACCTTCCTGATTCTTGGGGATTCCTTTCATTTTAATTTTCATGCATTTACTTGGGCAAAAACGAGAATCTACTTGGTTTCTTCTTCCAACAGATTTCCAAGTTTCACGGCCCTCTACCGCTAATGATCTCTGATTCAAATTAAAAAATGTTTATGTTCACTTACAAAAAAACCCACAACATAAGTCCTCTTTAATTTCACCTGTCTGACTCATTTTCATAAGACATCTATAATTTCAACACTTGTACAAGTTCTTAGTGCAATAATAAATAAACGGAACAAAAACAAATATTTTTTCTTTTTACAGATAATTGCTTGCAAAGTTTGAATAAAACATACTATAGACAATACAGCATTTCGTTTATAATTCAAAGCCATTGCATATATTGTAAATAAATAAATAATGAATAAATAAAGAATATATATTTATACTAGAGTGCAAGCAAACTTTATGGATCATCCACATCAACAAAAAAGTCATGCAAAAGTAATGAATTTCATGCTTACAGTTCAAACAAATTTTAATATTATTCCCTCCCAAAAAGATCTGCCGAGAGATGTAAATTTAAATTTTCAATGCCCCATCGCTTTATTTTCAGCTGTTCGATTTCAAGAAAGGTCTCTTGGCATAATATGTGACTTAATGTTAGAACATTTAAATTTATCCTAATCATTACATTAAGATGTATCGTTGGACAATCAGGACATGACTGAAACTAAGGATTGCTTCAATTTCATTGCAATTTAGAAAAAGAAAAAGACCCAGGGAGGACATATCTATTGAAAGCCATTCATAAAATCACTAATTGACTTATCACATAAAAAACATACAATATGGAAATGTGTGCCAGGGAAATGTGTGCCTTGACAATGATTACCATACATGTATGTCATCAAATCTAAACAGCTTGTTGCTGCTTCATGACTGATAAAAAAAAATATATTTTATTACTTTATGAGTACATTTTAAAAACCCACATACATTTGATAAAACAGACCTCCACAAGTTTTGAAATATTTTCTCAAAACAAAATAATCTTGTCTCAGAAAACAAAACAAAACAAACAACAAAAAAAACAAAAAAAGGGGGGGGGGGGGGGGGAGCAACATCATGCTCCCTTTTCATTCCCTCAATTTTAGTTTCAAATCTGCCATTCTATCCCATACGTCGAACAATATCTCACTGCCAACTGCTCCTTTGGCTACATTTGAATTCCCAAGAGATAAATTGCTAAGTTTCCCACTTTCCAAAACATTAGGTAATGGTAAAAAACTTGTGACTTAATGAAAACACAAAAGATACTTTTGAATGACACTTTTTTTTCATCTCAGTTTTATGTTCTTTTTACAAATAAAATAAATATATATATAGGAAATGGCAAGATAAAAGCTTCAGAAAATTAAATGTTTTGGTCAAATTAAGTAACAAGACGGAAATTTACAGTTTATCAAGAGAACCAAAAAGAGAGAAAAGAAAGAAGAAAGAAATAATGAATAACATAAAAAATAAAATAAAGCGATTATTAAAAACTGACTTTTAACGACAAAATTTCTACAGATTTGTGTGATCTTTCGTACAAGTTCTATCAGTTTCATAAGAATTGTTTAGATTAAATCCAAAACTGGATACAAATATTTTTTCACGTGTCAAAAAGTTAAATATCCACCTTGCCTTTCAAGCACTAGATAAAAATTGGAAGCAAAGCTAGCATTTTGCAACAAGACAAAATTTACTGTTTGAAACTCTATGATTTCTTTATACCGTAACCTTATTCTATGAATTCAATTATCCTAGTGGATGATGAAGGGCATTTGTTACACTTTGCAGCCATATCGCATTGCTCATCATTGCTAAATTGTAAGGTCTTGAGTAGTTTTCATAGAATATTTGATTTCTTTTGAATTTACTGCTCTGAATGAGCATACACAAAGTGTAAATCTACAGTATTAACTCTTAAGACTACCAAACATCAATATATCAATGAGAGCATGATTAAGCTCCTTTTTGAAGAGGAAAAATATAACACATTCAAAAAATATTTATTTCATGATACATTTTATTCTTCTTAAGATTCTATAGGAGCTTTAAAAATTTGGGTCTGTTTTGGGGGGCTTTATTTTCTTCTTTCCAGCCAAATATTATTACTCATATACTCTCCTGCTGGAAGGAAAATAGCTGTACAATAAACATAGGCAACAGGGCATGCATTTTAAAATATGAAGCAATATCACAAAATAGGTAAAATTTGATGTTTGAAAAACAGCTCTCATGAGGAAATTATGAATCTGTTACACTAATTCACATTTTAATAAAGGCTGAATAAAAATCTGAATTTGAATTTTTAAAATGCCCCTTGGGGAAAAGTGAAACCACTTGATACCTAATGCAAAGAAGCAAGGTATGGAAGGAGGAAATAGAGCTGGCAGAGCCTTTCATTGCTAAAAATTATTCTGAAAACACATTTTCACAAGACAGAAAAATAATCTGTTTTTATATCTCGATTTTATACACTTGTAAATGCCAAATAATATGATAAGTTGAATGTACAATAATTAGATTAAATGTGGGAATGAAAAAACATAATGATTTTCTTTTTTTTTTTCTTTCTTCAATCTGAAATCAGTGAAAACAGCATACAAAAAAAAATAAAGCACATTTTGATTATGTTTCCCTATGGCGACTAGAATCTTTTTACTGATACTCACATATACTCTTCATAAAAATAGATGAATATAAAAGCTTTCAAGATTTACCTACGACAAAACTGACTTAAAAAAACAAACAAAAGCAAAAACAAAAAGCAATTGAAACAAAACAACGAATTAAAAAATCCACACTACTTTTGTTAGACACCAAAGTTGCCATAAAAACACGTTTTTTTTTTCAAAATAGACAAGAACATCTTGAGCTTTTTGTGTCATTTTTTTTTTTTTTTTTTTAGAAGTCTTAATTCATCTTCAGACACAAAATCTCCTTTGAAATCTTTTTATTCTTTTAAAACAATGTCGTTTTACGTATTTTTTCATTATTTATGTAGCTTTCAGTTCCCTTTTAAGATTTGCCACAGTTATCATGGATGATGGTTTCCCTCTACATTTTTTTTTCTTAATATTGTTTTGTTCCAGGAAAAACATATCCACACATTATTACCCTTTACTGAGCTATGTAAAAGAAAATCCCACTTCTGAAAATGCATTTGGGAAAGAAACGCGCGCTTCAAAGATGCTTGCAAATAGTGACATAAGCATTTTTTTTCTCTTTTGTTTTAGCACAGGCATAAATAATCGAAAATAGATTGCGAACTAGCATAAATAGTCTCTTTAAACCATCTTATAAAATATGCATACACACACACACATACATTCATATATTACATTCCTAGGTGTCTTGTGTTACTGATCTTTTACACATGTAGTTTTCCCTTCAAAAAGTTCCAGCATAGCAAAGAAAGGCACATATTGGCAGGTTGTATCTTTCCTTCAACTCTTTTGATTTGGGAATATTTTCCCCTCAAGAATGAGAATACAGCTTTCATCATCAACCAAGATAAATAGGATAAAATGCAACAATTCTCTTGAAATGTTACATACATGACACAGGATATCACAAAATAGTTATGTGCTTACATAAATAGAACATAAGCCAGGGAATTTTAGTCACCTGCAATGAATACTAAAGCAATTAAATATCATGGCATTATATTCATCACATTAAAAATATGAACTGTAAATAATATGTCCAGCAAAAGAAAATCGAACAAATGCATTCTTGAAAATTCAAAGTAATAGAGATCACATAATGTTCTAATCATGGTAATTTGCTTTTCTAAACAAAAACAAAACTGAAAATTTACTAAAAGCAATTACAAGATTAGAATGAAAATGCTATAGCTGAAATAAATGAATTTCTCAAAGCATATGGTTGCAAATATTTGATTCTAACAATTCTGATTAAAATGCCAGGGAAATAAAAACAAATTTCTCTTTCACCATAATGTTTCATTCACACATCGAGCCTTTCATGAAAAAGAAAAAGCCACATTCATATGATAAACAAATCACCTAGAGGCAGTAATTAAGCAGAAAACTCCAGGCTACACTCAAAGCATCAGAGAAGCCAAGATCAATGTTCAAATTCACACACAACTTTGACTTTCCTAGTGACAAAAAGAGGCAAGGAAAAACACGCCTGTCTAAATATGAGGCAGTGAAGACAAAGAAGCTGCTGCGCACAACCGTTTTCAAGACAATATAGGCTTGACTTTGACACTTGATGTGTTGCTGGACGAGGAAGGAATCACATGAGGATGTGATGACTAAATGGAGGAAAACTTGGACATGAGCAGGACAAAATGATGGACTGAGACAAAATGCCTGGCATTGAAAAAAGAAAGCTTGAATAAAAATCACTACATGATAGTTAATTTAAAGTCGGTTTATTTCTAGTGGGTCAAACTAGACCTTATACAAGCGAAATGGTATTGAACAAAGATTTTTCGAGCTTCTTCTTTTATTTAATGTTAGATTCAATTCAACTTAATCTCATGGAAAATCTAAAACTAAAAATTAAAAAAACTAACCAGTACTTTTACATGTATAATGAAATTCAAAATGCAAATATTTAATTTTCCATGCACCAATGAGATAAAAACTGCTGAAATCTGTAATTGACTCATCCTTCTTCTACTAAAATAGTCATCATAAAAAAAAAGAAAAGCTCTTTTCCAATATCCAACACTTCCTTCCGAGGTCCTCTTTCCCATCTACATCCCACAGAAAGGGAATCACTCTAGAAGTAACCGGATGTCACTTTAAAAAAAAAAAAGGATCAACTAAAAACAGCACACACACCGACAAAAACACACTCAATTAAAATGGACTAATGGCTTAAGGGCAAGTCACCATCAGCTGCTGAGGTAGCCCTCATCTAGGGACAGGACCGACTGCTCCTGGGACAGTGCAGCCAGCTCCTTGAGAAACTCATCCAGGACCAAGGCACAGTACACGGCATTCCACGTGGACAAGTTGTGGTAGCTGCCTTCCCCTGACAGCTCCTCTCCAGAGTTACCCCCCCTTTTGGCGGCTTGCTGGTTGATGTAGAGATAGCCACTGCCTCCCGCCACCTGTAGGGAAAGAGGGGTTTGGTGGTAACTAGTTGATTAAATGGGTAAGAGGGCCTTTGATCAAAGCTGAGAGAGGGGGAGGGGGAGAGAGAGAGAGAGAGAGAGAGAGAGAGAGAGAGAGAGAGAGAGAGAGAGAGAGAGAGAGAG
>JBCHJU010139408.1:0-10356 GCA_039654505.1 Plocamopherus imperialis | reverse complement strand
GTATATTTTATTGTACTTAGAGACACCTTTTTGGTAAAAAATGCATTTGGTTTGAAAGATTATTGATTTGAGTACCAGTTTTAACGATAAGTAAAATTTGATTTTTTTCATGCTAAACTTCAAATATTCTACCCGTATACCCCCTTAAGCTTTATTTTATTTGCTGAATTAGCTTTGACTTTTCTTCTTTTTCTTTTTTTTCCCCCCATCAGAAAACGTCTCCAGGAATTGATGAGAAACTTGCAAAACATGCAAACGGAAGGAGCAGACCAGGGGGCCAAGCCCATGTCCCAACAGTCACAGCGGCCCATTTCCGTGGCCTCCAGGGTCAGCACCACCCCAGGGGCCATGACTCCAATGACATACAAACCCTCGGAGCGTTCGGAGCCGTCCTTCTTCGACATGAGCAGCCACCCCCAGACCGTGCACAGCATGAGGACTTTGACTCGTGAGAAAACTCCGGTTGACATGGAGCATGAAAAATCGTTTGTTACTCACACATCTAATAGCACTAGGTTGAGGTGAGTGTCAGTAGTGTTTTTGAAGGATTTTTGTGTTACGTCACTGTTTGCTTGTCTAAGGCTTTTTTTTTTTTCATTTCTTTTGATATTAAAGCTGCCTTTTATTTATTTAGCTGTTTTAGTCATGTTTTATTTGAAATAGCAGTAAAAGATTTCTATAGCACCCTATACCACTGTGTTCCGAGGGGCTCTTTACAATGAGGACATTACAAGTTATTGAATGTAAAATATGGGAAAAATTATTACACCATCGATGGCAGTGACAATCGACTACATACATTTTTTTTTTTTATTTAGTTTGAGCCTTGAAAATCGCTGACAAACTCGAATACACACCTAAAGTAATTATTTCTTGTATTTTATACTGGTGTTGTACATCTTAGTTTCTGCTTGAAATATTCTGTATCGTTTCTGAATTTTTGTTGGTTGGATGAATATTACACGATTATTTCATAATCATCAGCACATACCACAATAAATGTCCCCACAGTCATGAAAGAAATTCAAAAAAGAGGTGACTTAATATTTACATGAATTGTCTTTAAGTATTCAAAGGGTTAATTATTCATTGCATTCATATATGCCTATTCAATAATACAGACTTGTTTGGTTTCAATACAGGCCTGTCCAACCGCGTGCACCAAAACCATCCAAGAATTTCCGTATTGGTCGGCCGTTGCCCAAGTGGGGAGAACATCTACCTCAGGACGTGCGTACAGTTGTTAGGTCCCTTTGCTTTGAACATAGTGTCACCATAATACGAACTGTTTATATGCCATTGGAGCAGTTGTTTTTACGATTGCTACATATATTGTCGAGGCATACAATTTTTTTTTCAACAAGAGAAATGCGATCAAGGAGAGAAATTGGATCAGTAATATTAGATCTCTTTTTATTTCACTTTGCCTGTCTCATGTAAAATTGTATTTGGCCTCTTTAAAAAAATGTTTAATGAAAGTGCCAGAGGCGTCAATTTGTTTGGTGTTCCTTCTCCTCTCACAAAGGAGATTGTTTTACAAGATCATGATGCTTCCTATTTATATTATGGTGCTACTTCCATATAACAAATTCTATCACATTCTTTTATCCTCTACAAATTCAAATACACATGTATTTTATTTTTGTCTCTTACTTTTCTTATACTTTTTTTTTCATTTTTGTCCTATTTTAAAAGAAGGACCATAATAATATTGTAGGCCTCTATGATTAGGCCCCTCATTATGGCACTTTCAGGGAGATATTGTTGTTTTGTTTTGTGGGATTTTTCGTTGGGGGGAGGGGGATTGTGTGGTATCAGACAATTATGCTGAAACCTGTGAGATCTGTGGTGTTTAAAGAGTACCGGACTAGTATAATAGGCAGTGAAAAATCTTGTCAGTATGCTAGAGTGATGCGACTGTAAAATGGCGGCTCCTTTGTGTGTTGCTCACGGAGTTGAGAAGGGAGTTACTGGATTAAAATAGCCTTGTGGGTGAAGTCTTCGAAAGAGTGGTAGAGCGTGGTTTAGTGGATAAGTGTCTAAGAGCTCTAATTTAATTTTGAATTTTTCTTATTTTGAATGTAATTTACAGTTATTGAATGGATCGACCATTTTTTTTTCATGATGGTTTTGAATTCTCTCCTTGTTTTGAGATGATCAAACATTCTCCTCGTCTGCTTTCTAGTTCTTTGAACGTCTGCGTCTATGGGAAGAAGAGCGTAAACAGCACAAGATGGAACTTAACGAAAAAACTTTGAAAGATATCAAGGACAATCTTGAGAAGAAGCTTGCAGGGCAGCACAAGTTGAGCAAGCGGGAAGAACAGATTTACGATGCCCTTAAAGGTAAGGACTTGCAATTGTTTAGCCACCAACAATCAACATTAAACTGAGATTGTTTATTTATTTTAGTTAACCAGTATGACTGAGCGGAAATTTAACAAGTATAAGATGTAAACAAAATATTTCATCAATGATCACCCAGATTGTTTGTAAAGAAATGAAAAGCCAGCAACATCAAACAAAAAAAAACAAAAAACAAAAAAGAAATTGTAGAACATATGTGAAGCAAAGATTTTAGGAGACATGCTGGTCTACTCAAGACGTTTTCAAAGGGTGAAGTGAGAAAGTTATGTCCCTTTCTGCACCCATGTATGTCTGTAATATTGCTTGTAATAGGAAATGAATGTGAATGGTAGTATAAAGATAAACACGTGCAATGGATGTGTGTTTGTCGTTTGGATACCTGAGTGTAAGTGTCTGCAATTTGTCAGGATATGTATGGCAACTTGCATCAAGCTGCAGAAGACAAGGAGCAAACTTGTGAAATACAAAGAACCACATTTGTAAAAACTAAGTTCTGATCTCTGGCTGAAGCAAGCAATTTCATTCATTTTTCAACCAATTTTTTTTTTAATAAATCATTTTCTTCCATGACATATTATTTTTTATTTTTCTCACTAGAAATGTTAATAGTATCATAGAACTGATAAAAAGAGAGAGAGTGGTACATTATAGCACTTTGCCTGAACAGCTAACCTCTTTTCCATTGATTGGGATATTAGCATGAAATGAGTATGAGATAATGCACCTTTTACATAGAGGTAGTCGTTTTTTTTTCTTTTTTTGGAGCTTTGATTTTTTTTTGTTTTCACAACAGACGTCAGTTTGCCGGCGTTGTTCATGCCTTACAAGACTGGTAACATCTTCAACCCCAGGGCTCACCAATACTTCCATCCTACAGGTACTGTCAGACTTTTGCAATAACTTTTTTTTTTAACTGGTAGCTAATGTCCAAATTGGATATACGAGGAAGTCCGTTTATTGTTGAGATAGAATGTAGTTGGTACACAGATTTATGATTGTATAGGCATTGTATGTATATTTTAGAAGAAACCTTTTAAACTTTACCATCCCTTAACATTTACATACAGTGTATCAGGTGACTCATCTCCCAAGTTAAGACGCTAATTAATTTTTTTTATTTATTTGCAAATGTAGTCCCATTGTAGAACATTGCTCATTATAGCTCATTTCTTTCTTTTCTTTTTTTCTAGGTGCTACTGATGTTCGACTCACTCAGCCTCCGTCCGTCTTCCAGCTTCCACCTCTGCCAAATAGTGTATCCTTTCCAGCATTTTTCTTTTTTTCTCTTTTTCTTTCTTTTTTTTTTTTTTTTTAGGGTTGCCAGTTCCTGAACTTTTCATTCCCTGTTCAATTGACTGGGATCCAGGGTCGCAGAGGCGCCGGTGCAGTCCAGGGCAAATAACCAATACGAAACAAACACCGGTGTTGATAAATTGTTATATACCATGTTTTCAAGCAAAATGGGGGAAAGTGCCAATCAAATTTTCATTTTTGGAATCTGAAAAACGGCAACCCTATTGTTTTTTGTTTGTTTTTTGTAACAGCCATTTTTTGTCAATAATGTGAACGATCACGGTCGAATGTTATTGCTGCAATGGTTTTTGGAGATGAGCATGGATGCCAATCTATTACAAAAAGTGCCTGCATCTCGTGTCGGATTTTATCCTTTGCAATATAATTCAGCTTCTTGCCCCAAGCTTGCATCAATGATTCGCAATCCAACATTACTTAATGTTATATCAGTGAGCATCATCTAACAAGACTCATCATTTTTACTACTAGATTTTAGTGACAGATGGACCATGTAAAAAAAAAAAAAAACAACCACTTTTTCTCAAAGTTAAGGCACTTGATATCCTACAATTATTTTATAAATCCACTAATTTTTCACTTAATGTACGTCTTTTTTCATTTTCATTTTTTTTTCTCGTCTTATTTCAACGATTTCCTCACAAATCACCTTAACCGCATGGAAACAGAAATTATCCGTTGTGAACCTGTTTGAGTTGAGTAAAAACTTCCACAACCGGGGGCCTGCCTGGCTGGTTGAGAGGTACATCCAACAACAGCAGCCGCTCAACGAGGGCTGTCCCCAGACTCCGGCCCCGACGTCTGCCTTGCCCCAGGTGACAACGACGTCAGGAAAAACCGTGTACAATGATAACATCGCAATGGTAGGAGTTTCTTTTAGCCTCATCTTTTTTTTTTCCTTACATCTGTAGCTTCGCTTGACCCAGGTAAAAAAGAAAAAATGGGCACAGCTTCGACTGAGAAGATCGAAGCCTATCGCTTTCTGCTTCATGCTGTGGAAACGGGGATAGTCTCCAGCTCTATGAGCTGAAAAGCTCGGAAAGGTTTTCTTTTTTGCTTCTGTAAGTCTGAACCATTTCTTACAGGAGCTGCTCTATACAACTGGTATTGTGATCCAGGGAAAGTTTGCATTTAAACAAGTGTTTGGTGTTGTAACAAAAGGGAAACTTTAAAGGCTATCTCTGTGTACATGTTGGGTTTGTACTATGGCGAAAGGCTGGCAGTAAGTCAGGGTGGCGGTTCATTGAGGGCCATTTGGTGAGGTTTAGATTGTTATTGGAATCAGAATCTGTTTAAGTGTTGTCATTAGTTTATTTGAAAAAATGGTAAAAAGCAAAACAAAGGCAAATGAATAATATTTTTTTTAATGTAAATATGTAACTAATACCAGAGAACAAAGAACATGTTGTATACAGAACTTTGATTTATTTATTCAGTTTTGGTTCTTATTTTGTTATAATTGAATCATGATTTAATTCAATTCAATTTCCATTGTAGTTCCATTTGATTTAATCCAACATTATTTATCAGCATTGTAGAAAACGAAAATAAAAATCCATGATCAACTTAAATAAATAAATGAATAGATTTTGCTCTACATATTAATATTAATATGGTGAAAATAAAATTGTACATAATATAAGTCAAAGTGGAGTCAATATTAGTGTAGGAATGTAAAACATTATGTGGAGCAAGAATGTTATCTGGATGAATAATATATTGAAAATTTCACAGTCGTTACATTTTTAATTGGACACTTTAAAGTACAAGCAGGCTGTCTTACATTTTCAAACTTTTCTGGGTTTTAATAGCATGAGTGCTTGTGGGCTGTCCCCAGTGACATGAAACAAATATTGGAATTTATTCAGAACATCAATTTGCCAGGTCCATTCTTTGGTTTCAATCTTCGGAACAAAACTAAAACCAATCAAAACTCTACATGAACAAGCCACTAGCACTCTAGTCAATGACACCCCAAATGGTTGGAGACGTTGGATAGCCCGACTGTGTCCAATTAGATATTGAAATCTGTGTTGGGAAAAAGATTGCAGGTGAAAAAAAGAAAAGGAATGTGCGTAAATAAATATTTTAGAGGATTTTGGTTTGAAATACAAGTAATTAGAAAACAATACTATAATCAGATCAACATAGCTGCCTATATGAACATGTATTGCCTAGTATTATTACTACATGTCTTTACATAGGTAGATGTAACTTCTACTCTACAGCAATGAAAAGGAAATTATTAAACCAAAAATTTTTGCCGGCTTGTGTTAAAATGCCTCTGAACTGAATTTGTGAAATTGTGTGAAAAGTGCGCTTTTTCATTGTTAAACGAATCTCCTATACCTAACAGAATAAAATAAAAGACACACACCTGCCATTGATGTATTTGTTACAAGATCTTTATAAAAGAAAGTATTTAATTAATTTATTTATCACTATTTACACAGGAATCTCCTACAAGCCAACACAGTATACAGGCGGAATTAGAATCTTAAAAAAATCAACTGATTCACCTGTACCATACTAACGTATACCGTTTCATGGAAAGGGATGTTTCAAGACTGAGATTAAAAAACATAAGATACATGTGACTTCAACTTCAAGTTTTGACAATCTTGGCAGTAATCCAAAGTGAAAAACTGAAAGACTTATGGAAAAGTATGAACAATTTGGAAAATATGTATTATATTAATCTTTAAAAGATTTATATGGCTTGAGGCATCAAAGTTGTTGACCATCTGTAAATAAAATTCTTTTTTATTTCAAATTCCTTGATGTTAATTGAATTAAATATTTGACAACATTGTTGTATGGCAGTTTGTTTTCTTGGGTTTTACAGTTTTTGTTTTTTTTTCTGGTTTTGTTTTGTTTGTCGGTTGTTTTGGGTTTTTGCTTTTATTGTCTGTTTCAGGCTGCAATATTTCCTCTCTCCCCTTCTACCAGGCATAAACAATCTCTCTTACCAAACTACCAACTGTTGATTGCGAGGATCTTTAAATCCAGGGTTAGAGATTTTTGGTTGTGCGCTTGTGTGAGTGAGTGAATAGACAATGTAACTAGGAATATTTGCAAAAGAGGGCTTGCATGCCTTGCGCATTTTACGACATTTGATTGAGATGAGGTCGATAATACTTCATTTTATTTTTGTTGGTAGAGATTTAAACTACAGTGGAAATCATTTATAACAGGCCCGGTTATTTCAGGGAGTTTTCAAATCCCCATTTATTTTTTTCTCTTTGTCTCTATTAAAAATTATCCATTATAGCATGCCTCATTGGAACCTTATCGGCTATAACAGGGACAATGCCTCTTCAGGCGTAAACAATTGATAAGAAAAATTGCCAAATTTTAGACCTGGTTGCATGGTCAGGAAGCAAGTCCTGCCTTGCAAGCCCCGAAGCGAGTGGGTGTGGCTGTGGTGTGTCAGCGAAGTGAGTGAGAGGGGGCAGCAGTGTGTTTGTGTTACAGTGACCGGAGAGTACTGACTGCCCCTGATACTACTACACTTCAAACTACGCGCGTGCATAGGCCTATCTGTGTTTTCTGAACTGTGCTTTATTGAGTGCTCTGCAGAACATTCGAACAAGATCACTCGATAAAGTTAATATTTGCTTATTTCCCTTGTATTTCTGATGTAACAGGGATCAGCTATAACAGGGCTTTTTGCTCTGGTCCCACCATCCCTGTTATATCCGGTTTCCACTGCACATGTACATTCTCTTTACCTTATGCCAGAAGAGGAGTAAGTGAAATTTGCAAATAAGCTAGTCAGGAATTTTGCTCATAACTTCTCATTCCTTCTGTATTATAACATGTATAAATAATATATACATTTATTATCATTTTAATTTTTTATATTTTTTTATTCCTAAATACTTTGCACTGAGAATTAAATTTTGTAAACAATATTGAATTTGGTAGCGCAATATGGATGAATTTAGTTTTATAAACTTCTTGGAAATTGTACCCACACTTAAACTAATCTGTGAACAAGATTGATTAGTTAATTTTGTTTGTTTACGATTTAATAGTGCAAAGGAAAACAAAAAAACATGTACGTAGCAATATGCATGACCTTGTAATAAATATTTCGTTTACCATGAATTTTGATATATTTCAAAAACCACTTGGCCAAATGTAATACATGTATCTATTTTATTGGCTACATTATAAGGCATTCTACTTGGAGTGTTATCCATATGTTAACTGTGATAATTAAATGTCATTTGGAATAGATGAACGAATTGATTGTGGAGATTTATTTGCTGAATTAAAAAGAAATATAAATATATTATATTTTTATATATAAAGAAATTGAAAAAAAATGGAGGATTTGTTTTATTCGTTACCCTTTTTACCTGTCATTTTAACACTGGTTTTGACCCTTTTCATATCATCACCATCACTATCTATACATCATCATCTTCATCATTAATAAGGCAATTATTATCATCATAATTTTAGTAATTAATTATTAATAATTATAATAATTATTATTATTAAAGTCAAGAGAATTGAGATGAATATAATATAGCCTAAAGCCCTGATAACAAAATGCTACAAAGCTAATGAAATAAGATTTCCAAGGCTATAATAACAAATGCAGGAAAATATAACTGTAAAAGACAGACAAGAAATTGACTGCATAAATACGTTGTGTGGTAAATGCATAATTGAATCTACGTTTATGATACTGGAATGAATGCAACAAATATCAAGATAAGCAGCAATCAATTTCTCCGTAGAAAACAAATGTATCAAGCACATTATCAATGTAATTCTCTAAACAGTTATAGTGACTATATTTTTTTTTTATGTTAATGGACTTAAGTGTTTTAAGAATTACATTTACAAATATGCCAAAGAAAAAAAACCAAGAAAAAAAAAACCAACAACCTAAAAAACAAAATGTGCCACAAAAAAAAAAGACAAAAAAAACAGAAATAAATCAGAGCAATACAAAATATGGAAAAAAAAAAAACTAGTAAAGAACCACATCATAAGAAGACTGAAAAATACATACTGTACATAATTTCTTAGAAAGAAGCACAACAGAGAATATAATGATACAAAGCAAGTACACTGATGTTTCAAATTCACTGGGTAACAAGATGTAGCAACATAATATGACATTAGAATTAGAATGTTCAACAAAATAAAGCTAAGTGTCCACTAAAAAGACAAAATAAAACTGCCAATTCCCAGGTGGGGAAATCAAACCCAAAAAAAAAATTATCTTCAAAACAAAAATGTTAATTAATCTATTACTACTACTACTTAAAAACAGGAAAAACTTGTCTGAGAGGATAGATCTTGTGTCCACACAAAAGATAGTGGACTTTATAACTATCCATAGTAATTCTGCTATCTTTGAGAAAATTAAACTTTCAAATGGCTTATAAAAGTCAAAATTTAATTTCATTGACATATTTTGGCTTCTCTGGAAAAGAAAATATCCCCCCCCCCCCCCAGCCCAGCTCCATCCCTCCATCCCCACAAATAAAAAAGTACAAAAATAGAATTACAGAAATCACAAAAGAATCCTATATAAACAACATTTAAGAGGCCTGTCAAATTTCCACTGTGTAAATATCCAATCTGCCAACTCATTCCATCCCTGATATTTATAATCATCAGAAATATCTCATTCCCTTTCAAAGTCAAATTGTTGTCTCAGTTTTTGGGCATTGTTGATCTTTCCTCATTCTGAACAGTTGTAACTACAAGCACAAATGTAACTAGATTTGGGCGAGAAATTATTTTTGTCCATGTTTATATTCTTTGCTTTGAGAAAAAAAAAAGCAACACTTTCATGCATGCACGACAATGAAATATAGGATGAAACTACATTTCAAAGTATCAAAAGGTCTATGTTTAAAGTTGAATCATTTACAGACATCATTCCAGCTCATAATCAAGAAATTTTTTGACCACCTGAAGTGTTTGCATTGTGGAGATCCCTTTTGAAAATATATTTCCCAAAAATGATTATATAGAAATGCATTAATTTTACATGTATCAAAGAAGGAGTAAGGACAGACGTGTAAATGAACGATTGTAAACAAAGTATCATGTTGAGATTCATTTAATGTAAGACTTTCTTTTCTTCCTATTTCCAGGAATACTGGGTTTGTATGAATATAATGATTGTGGCATTTAGTTCATCAACCCAAAATATTATTTTTCACTTGCTTTTACATCTTGAATATCACAAAAGTAGTTGACAAAAATTACATAAATTATTATATTGATGCATTCATCTGGCCTCAATAATGAATTATGTCAAAATCTATATCAATCTGGGAGCACGGATAGCTCAGTGGACAGGGCACTCGCTCGCCAAGCCAAAGGTCAGGGGTTCGATCCCCAGCTGTGCAGGCTTGATTTAAAATCCGAATTTCTGGGGTTTTTTCGCCTCCTCGTCCTGTGGTAGGCAGGAGGAATGAGTGCCTAGTCCCATCGGAGACGGACGATAAACTAGAAGGTCCCATGTGTCTCTACGCATGTAAAAGAACCCACGGTGATTAAAATCGAAAAGAGCAGGCCATATCGGCCATCACCCTGGCGAAATTCGATCCTACCAAAATATTTATTTCGGTATCATGCACCCCTACAACCTCTTCTACATCAGACTTATTGACTAGTTCATTACTCTGAATTCAAGTAGAAGAGG
>JBCHJU010139297.1:0-10357 GCA_039654505.1 Plocamopherus imperialis | reverse complement strand
AATAACTGAAATGTAAAGCGCTTAGAGCCTTAAATAGATGGATTGGGCGCTGTACAAATAATTATTATTATTATTATTATTATTATTAAGAAGAAGAAAAAAAAGAAAAGAAAGAAAAAGCCAAACCCACTAAAGAAACCCAAATTTTTTTTGTTTTAGTTTTGTCAAAAAAGTGGAGACTTGTTATGATTTTGTTTTGTTGCTACAGTAGAACTTGAGTAAGTCGACATAAGATATTATAGTAGATTTGAACGGGAAAAAGGGAAACTACCGAGCACAGTACATTTAGTTTACTCAGTAATAGGCCTGGTGAAGCTCGCATGATTTGCTCAACACACTAGATCTACACACATGTTGTGGTCAGTATCTCTTCTTTCTTTCACACTCTATCTATAGCCTACTTTAATATAATATCAATATAATAAGAAAGACATCTGATTGCCTCGCCATTCCCTCCCCACTGTGCCCACCTCCCTTCTTCATTCTTCCCTTTCACTCCAAAACTCTGTACCATCTGTTCACCATGTCTTTCCCTCCCCTCCCCACCCCTAATCTCAAACACTTTCATCCCCAATCACTTACTCGCCGCACCATTCCCCCCTCACGCAACCTCGCACACCCCCTTTCTTCCCTTTCACCCATTCCACTCGCTCGCCTTGCCATCTCTACCTACTCCATGCTCTTGCTAGGCCGCACGCTGTTTCTTCATTAACACTAACACCCAATAAACTAAGTGTGTTGAATCAAATGTAGATCTAGTAATCACCTCCAGGCCCATCCTTCTTTTCACACACGCGCATGGCTTGGCCCTAGAGTTCGTAATGAGCCTATCGGTTCAGGCTATTGATGTCGACATAGAATAGAGGAGGGAAGAATGTCGACTAACTGGATGTCGATGTAGTAATACTGTATAGAGAAAAGGTTGGGAATTTCAAATCAAGTCGACTTAAGCCGAAAGAGGACTTAACAGACATCGAGATATCTCTGGGTTATACTGTAGTTACTTACATTGTTTCATTGCTCTTCACTCATATTGAGCTAGGACACTTGGTTATAACCATACAGAGCGGACATCGATTAAAACATGTGAAGATTGAAGTCAGTAATACTTGTAGCAAGAAATGTGGCAAGTATAATAATTCAGCTTTGCAGTCTGTCACTGTCTTGCTTCATGCTATGGAAACTGGCATTCGCTCCGCCCCTATGACATGAAAGGCTTGAAAGGACCACAACATTGACAAAATTGACAAAAAAAATGTTTCAAAAATAGCAAGAGTGAACTTACTTGGAAAGTTGCAGGATCCATTTCTTCTTGCATAAACACAGATATATTATTATTGAAGCAGTAACATATGGCAGGCACGCAAAATGGAAGAACATGTTTCAAACGGAATGAAGGCACGCCACTACTTGAAATTTCAGGCCACGACATCAATAGAGACATCAACATCTGAAACAAATTAAAGACAGAATGTTGAACATTATGGTCTGTAATTTAATCTCCAGAACATAAAATAATTATATCGAACAAGTAGAAAGCTTGGCAATATACTAGATACATATAAAAAAAATAGAAATAAATATTGCATTTATATAGCACTTTCTGCCAAGCCTCAAAGCGCTTTACAATAGATTTATTACCCTAGCAGGCATGCCCCCCGGGGAGCATACAGTAAACTGCAGCCTGTTAGGCGCAACATTTACCAGCCTATTGCCAGGTACCCCTTTGGCACCTGGGTAGGGTGAAGCAATTGGAGTAAATTTTCTTGCTTAAGAAAAAGCACAGTTGTCGCTGGCAGGAATCGAACCCAAGATCCCTTGGTCTCAAGCCCAACGCTCTATCCATTGAGCCACTTTGCCTCATGAATGAATACCTTGAAACCCTATTTGTATAAATTGTATTGTCTTTCACAGAACATATTACTGATACATGCCACGATCATATGAGGGGAAAAAAATTCAACTGCTGCCACTTGTCACCTGCATTTCTCACGTGAAAATTCCCTTTAAGCAATACTTTCAATTCTAGGCCTACTTTGCTTCCAGACAAAAGAACAGCATTTTAGAGACTATGAGGCTTTATTTCCTTCCCAACAGCAACTTCTCGATAAAATAACATATCACTCTAAGAATTTAAAAAATCATGGTCACTGTTTACTTTAAATTAATTGAGTGGGTGTGCCCAAATGTATAAACTAAAATTAGGTGGTTTTTTTTAAAGAAATAATTATCAACGACAGAAGGCAGCTGTCTCTCTTCAATGTTCAAATTACACATTACATCTTACCATTTGATACAATTATTCTGTCTTTTCCAAAGAATAAATTTCCCATGATGTTTTAATCACAGACGTTTAGCGATGAATTATTATTGTTTAGTTGTATTTCGAGGTTTCTTTATATTTTTGTTTGAGGGGTTCTCGCGAACGGGGTTGGGGTTCTGTTATTGTTCTTTTGATGTAAGTTGTTTGTTTTTGCTTTTTTGTTGGTTCTTGTTGTTTGGTTGTCTTTCTTTTGTTTTTTGTTGTTTGTTTATTTTTTGTTTTAATTTTTTTGGATTTTTTGTTTTGTTTTGTTTGTTTGGTTTGTGTGTGTGTGTGTGTGTGTGTGTGTGTGTGTGTGTGTGTTAGTTGTAGTTGGGTTTTTTTGGTTTTCCTTTTTCTTTTTGTTCTTTTTTGGGGGTGGGGGGGGGGTGTCTTTCGGTTTGTTTTGTTCTGGGTATTTTTCTTATGCCTGCCAAAATTGACGTCTACACATTATATTGGATCACCTTACCTATATTGATTATTGGTCTACGGGAACATTTGAAACTCATAGATCTCTTAACATTGTGAATCAACGAAAATTTATGTACAATAAACCAGGATACATGTATATTAATCACGTTGATTTAATGTCAACATGATGATTATCTTAAACATTACTTTGATTTTGAAACATTACTTTTAATACTTGTTGATTGTTTTAAAGATTGCAAGTGGATATCTTAAACATTACATTGGTGATTGTCTTAAAAATTACTTTTATCCTTATCCTGAAAATTACATTGATGATTATCCTAAACATAACTCGCATGATTTCATTAAACTTTACAAGTTTTAATTATATTTCTAAAAATCAAAGCAACTCACCAGATGGACCTGTTGTGACAGCTGATGGGGCTGTGGTCACCGCTGGATTGAAAAGACACAACATTGCATCAATCAAGAAGTATTATATTATAGAAAAGTATTCTCAAGTTTCAAAGAAATCATTAATCTACTTTTAGTATGTTCGGTGAACAGATCTGATCAAGTTTGTCAAAGAAAAAAATTGTTTTGAATATATAATTAGCAACTTTGAACCGAGATTTCAGAGCCTCATGTGGTAGTCAGTTTTATGCATCAATTTGAGAAACATTCCATTAACTTTTTTTGCAATCTTAAAAGCCTTCTTAACAATAATATCTAACAGTTAAACTCATATGACGCAAAAATAATGTGCATAATCTTGGGAACTCATTTCATTAATGAGTCCAAAGTTTATATTCAGGCCAAAGAAAATAAAAGCTTACAAAGCAATTCATTCGAAACGATGGCTAAAGTACATCTTATAAAAGGTCGGCCAAAAGCTGAGAGCCTCACCCGAAGGAGCTGTTGTTACTGCAGATGGAGCTGTTGTTACTGCAGATGGAGCTGTTGTTACTGCAGATGGAGCTGTGGTCACTGCAGATGGAGCTGTTGTTACTGCAGATGGAGCTGTGGTCACTGCAGATGGAGCTGTGGTCACTGCTGATGGAGCTGTTGTTACTGCAGATGGAGCTGTTGTTACTGCTGATGGAACTGTGGTCACTGCTGATGGAGCTGTTGTCACTGCAGATGGAGCTGTGGTCACTGCAGATGGAGCTGTTGTTACTGCAGATGGTGCTGTGGTCACTGCTGATGGAGCGGTGGTCACTGCTGATGGAGCTGTTGTAATTTCAGTCGGAGCTGAGGTAAGAGGAGACTGAATAGTGGTCACTTCTGATGGAGCCGTGGTCACTGCAGATGGTGCTGTGGTCACTGCCGATGGAGCTGTGGTCACCACTGACAAGAGAAGATATTAATCAATGTAGCATATATATTGAAGCATGATTTTTTTTCAAGAAATCAGATAATTGTTGTGCATTAATCGTATCTCAATATCTGAAATATCTGCCCAATTTTCACCCAAGCGGAGAAGATCTAATGTAAACCTATGTAACTGATATGTATATCAGAAGGTGAAAAGTATGATAAGACAATCTCAGGGAATATTCTACATAGTGTATACATTAACTGACCAAAATATGATTTTGCAAATGAAAAAAAACAACAAAAAACGATCAATATCATGCATAAACACTTTACCAAAAGTCATACTGAGACTTTGTTACTTGGTCTAATAAAGTCTTTATTCCACAATGTGTATATATTTGAGTGAATGTATGAAATATGAATGGGTGTTTTTAAGGCAATTGTTAACGCTGTGTCAATGGATATATTTGTGGTCAATATATAACCCTGAAGCACAACGTTTTCGTACATTTTTTATTGTACTCCCCCCCCCCCCCATATCCCCCACCCTTTGGGGGGGGGGAATTTCTAGTAATAATAGTATTAATTGTAGTAATAATAATAATAAAAATAGCAACAACAATAATAATAATTAGCGCTTTCCGCCGAAGCCTCAGAGCGCTTTTCAATTCATTTATTCCCCCAGCAGGCATGCCCCACGGGAGCACATAGTAAAGTGCAGCCTGTTAGGCGCAACATTTACCAGCCTATTGCCAGGTACCCCTTTGGCACCTGGGTAGGGTGAAGCAACTGGATTGGAGTAAATTTTCTTGCTTAAGGAAAAAACACAATTGTCGCTGGCAGGAATCAAACCAAAGACCCCTTGGTCTCGAGCCCAACGCTCTATCCATTGAGCAACTGTGCCTCAAAGTATGTAGATGAAGTGATTAGAAAAAAGTTGAGTATGGTTATAAGTATTAATTGATCAACTGACTTATGTAAAGATATAGGCAGAGAATATGAGTGTGCACCTATGAAAGAAAACAAAAATCAAAGCAAAACAAAAAACATTAACAAAAAAAACAACAAAATACAGAAAGAATGAATAAACGTAATTATAAAGGAATAAACGCCTTTCAGCTTCATCGTTGGCTAGCCAGTGGACTGCTTTCCTATGTAAGGGCCATAACTGTATTAATTATGTATGCATTCTCTTGCCAGGTGCAATTTCATCATGCCGCAAGAATTCTTTCTACTGCAAAGTTTTAACTGTCACCAGAGTTGGCAATATAACAAGCATTATTAGCAGTAAAAGCTGAATTGTTTCTAATAAAAGCATCTCAACAAACAGATCACTTGCACACGACATCAAAAGATGGATGGCAGGGAAATTTTTTTGTTGTTGTTGTTCAAAAAATGACGTTTGGTTAAGATCAAGACAAGGTTGAGCTTAAAACTAAAAGTAAAATGAATAAGCTTAAGTAACAAATGATAACTATAAAAGAGAATCAAATGATAACTATAAAAGAAAATGCTGCTCTTATGCAGAGCATATCCCCTTATTCAGGCCCTAAGTGCTTTACAAAAGGTTCCACCATGAGATATTGCCGTACAAAAAAACCCCAAAAAACTCTCTCAGTTCAGCTAATGAGGAGCACACTGAGTAGGAATCATAAGAAGCCTAAAACAAAAAACTTCAAACCGAAACCGACCTTAAGACCTTACAAACATTGGCATGAAACAGAAGGGGATTTTACACAGAAGCTAAGAAAATCAATCGAGGCCTCCGATTTGACGATAAGAAAGCAAAAAGATTTTAGTCAGTAAGACAAATATGGACACTTAAACAATATACACTATTTCCTCTGTGCACATATTTCAAAAACAAAATACAATACAGAAGTATATGCATGTAGTTGACATGAAAAAACATAATACTTATAATATTCTTCATGAATACTTTTTATATGTTTGATGGACAAAAATCACAGTCTCTGGTTGATTAATATCTGATTTTTAAAATAAATTATTTGGCAACTAATTTGGACAGGATTAAATATCACAGAGAGGACCATGTTTGACATAGAAGTGGAAATGTTTACCCAGTAACAAAGTAACATTACGTTTCAATGAATGAAAATCATTTTTAGTGAATCACCCGGCCATGATAAAGTCATGACATGGAACAAAAATGACATTCTATTATTTGAAATTAAATCAACTACTACTGTACATTAAAAGATTCCCCAAAAATATAGAAATTAAAGGTATAATCACATTTCAACATCACAGTTAATGCTGTAAACCTCAACAACGTCCATATTTCTTACAATCCGCACTAGTTTCGAAGTGATTCATACCACTCTGTAATTTTCTTGCTGTCATACCAGTCTTCTTCCTCATCTTCTTCCTCAATCTGTGGAAATTCAGGTGCATTTCATGGTCGAATATTATTTACTACCAATACTTGAAAGCATGTCTGAGAAATCATTTATTGTAAATTATGATACAAAAACTTCCCTATTAGTGACATCCCAAGCCCATGAAATTCATCATTTGATCTAATATACCCTCCTTTTTTTTTCTTTTCAAATGAAGCTGGTCACATATTATTTTAGTTCAGATTAAATTTGAAATGGGGAAATAACCAAAAATTACAATGAAATCATTGAGTTATATTATTTCAGTTACAGTGATAGACTCGATTAAGGCCTAAAACTTATGGGGCAGTCTAGATAACACTAGATAGCTGGAGTTCAATGTGTCCTGTGACATATAGGTGTCATCCCCTACATACCATATTGGTTCAAGCAGCAATGCATGAAAGCACATCACCAAAAAAGGTCAAATATTATATCTGGATCTATTGCCATAAGCTTAAAGTATAACTCAAATAAAATGAAGCAGTTTGACTGGTCACCAGGAGCTTTAAGCTAATTCCATTGTATTTTAATGCAACAAACCTAATATGATTTACATTAGAACATCTAAACAATCACTTTTCTCATATTCCATTTACATATTCAATAGCCATAGATTTTGCATTGGTTGTTTACAAATTACTGCTGTTTGAGAAAGGCATATAATGAAAGTTATCTACAACACTAAATAAAAAGATGATGAATGTTAAATAAAAGGAATATATTTACAAAATTTACATAACAGTCAAGTCAGAAATGTTTCCTTTATATCTATTCATTCCATTCAAAAGATATCTTACCTGCCTTTTGTTGGCTTCTGGAACTAAAGAAACTGATGGAGGACAATCAGGTGTGATTTCTTTACAGGTATGGATTCCTTCACATGAGCCATCTGTGCCCTTATTTAGGTGCTCTTTTGCAGACAACTCTTCTTCTGTTTCCTTCTCTTGACCAGGTAAATTATCCATGCCTTTGTCATATACATGTACATCAGTAAAAACACCAACAAGATGATTCTGTATTTCTTGAACATTTTCAGCCTTGATTAATTGTTTTTTGTTGAGTAAGTCCACCTCAACATTTGCTTCACATCTTTCCTGTAACTCACTGTACTGTGAATCATTGATAATGTTAGCTGTATTTGCCTCACTTATAATTTTTTTCTCATTACAAAAAGCTTTATTTTCATGGCATGTTGCAAAAGTCACATGTGATATTATGTTTGGAATTTCAGAATCTCTTCTTTGCTTTTGTAACATTTGTGTTTCTCTAGACTGCATGTTACTTGAATTATGGGTGTCATTTTTAATGTCATTAGAGTCAACAATATGCAGATATTGAACACTTTTGAAAAAGTCGGTATCAATGTCTTGCCCAGCTTTAGAGTCACCCAACTTGAATCTCTTCATCTGGTCTATATCATCCTCTAAATGGAACCAGTCTTCCATCTCAGCATCAATGTTATCACAGGTTGAAGATGCTTCACTCTCTTCAAATGACCGCTTTTTGTTAAAACGTCCTCTACGCATTTCTGAGGTGAAACTGTATTCATTAGTTTGAGCTTCATTAAAAGTGGAAATTTTCTCTACATTCACTTCTAGACTGTCCTCAGACTCACATCCATCCAAAGATTGAGATTCTGTATCCATTTCACAACATTCAAGAGATATACACTGCAAAGTTTTTGTCCCATGTTCTGACACAAATTTATTATGGAGATCGAATGATGGCTTTTGAAAAGATACAGGGGCTGTCTGCTCAATGTTTTTCTCTTCATCAAAACAAAATTGATTCAAGGAAGGTCTCAGCGGTATTTCGTTTTCAAATAAATGTGTTTCATTGTTTAATGTAGAGGCATCTGTGGAATGTGGTTCAGAAATGGAATGTGCAGCTGAAGTATAGTCATTGCATTTCAAGGGGCACTCTTCTTCATAATTCAAGCTTTCCCTCAGGAATTCTATTCCCATTTGATTGCTATCCCATTCGTGATCATCATTCTCCAAGCTGTCAGGCGTGAAAGCTTCTTTGGCTTTACAAAAAGCCATTGCCTTTGGTGACTGTCCTGGTGATGGAATCTGATTGTTGCCATGGTCGATGTCCTGGTGTCTCCAACAAGAACCCTAATCCAATGGGATGAGAGGAAAATTAAGACTTCATTTCAAGTACTGGTATCATAATACTATAAAGGATAATTCAAAAGAAAAACATGGTTGGGGTGTAACAATTCATAGTAAATACAATTAACTGAATAGCATAAAACTGGGTGCAGAATTGATAAGCATATCCAGAATGAATTTCCTTGAGCCTAATCCAAACAAAATCGGACAATTTTCACAGCACCGGTTACAGTTACTCATAAAAAATCATACTTTAATCACAAATGAACACTATATTAAAAAAATTTAAAAATGTATACAATTCAATCAATGATCAAACGTTAATTCAACGTACATCAATGACAAGAATAGACAGGTTGAAGATGAAAATTAAGTTTTAGTCATGAGGACATGAATTGAAGCACACTAAGATGGAATTGTAAGAATTAAGTTAGACACTACAGCAGATGCTCAATCCGATGTGTTGTCCTTTGAAATGGAGGCACTTGGTGATATGCTTTGTGAAGTGTTCAATCACTCTTTGGCCATGTACTTGATTGACAAAGTGATTGACACTACTGGCAGCTCTTACTCCTTTATTGAGTTCACCTATGTTTTCATACATTTGTCTGTAGACAGGACTTTTCAAGTGACCCCATAGGCAAATAGACACGCTTCTGTTCAATCACAAGAAAAAAAAGAGTCTTGCCTTTTACTGGAAACTTTGAATAAACAGAACCTTCCCAATAATGGAAGTGTGAAACTCATAGTTACAATGGGAACAAATCAATGCTTATTATTTTGTCTTTTCTCCTATTATATCTCCATTAATATGTTTATTTTTAATGAAAAGCGAGAAAGTAGAATATCATTCAGAACATTATAAGATAAACATTGTAAAGTCATTCTTTAATATAAAAGATTCTGACATGAGGGAGATTTATAATGAGAGGAAACAATTCCTTACAAAATTATCAGGTACGGCAACTGGAAATTCTGCTCCCTCAGTATCAGCAGTTCCATCACATTTAGGTCTGATCACCTGCCATAAGGAAGACTCCAAGAAACTTTTTGTGCAAGTGACAGACTGAAAAATAAGCATGGGGCATACAATTATTGTAATTTTTTTACTCTTACAAGTACATGTTATAAATTATAAAACATTTGAAAAAATATATTGATATATATTCCATTATATACGTGTATTGTATACTCGCTTACAATTTTTTTTATAAATGTACATGAGTCAAATAAAAAAAAAAATTAAAAGCTCCCATCTACATCTCTGAATTGATCAAAGTCTATGTTCTATCAAGATCATTACGATCTGCTTCTGATAAATCGCACTTCGTTCTTCCAAAAACAAAAACAAAAGCAGATGAACGCGTCATCTCATTTTTCAGCCCCCATGTTTGGAATGATTTACCAGCAACTATACTAATGTCTATAAGCCTTGAAGTTTTAAATATAAAGCAATGGCAGTAATTATCGCCAAATGTATTTTGCTACATTAAATTTAGTAAGCAATATTGTTCAACATCAATAAGCAGGCTATTTTCCTCATACGTTTACTGTACAAACATTTTATACTATGTATTATCATGTAAAGTGATTATTATATCACAATTTTGCTGTATCTTTTATGTGATCTGTTTTATTGTAGATGTATGCTCCTATGCTATACCACTTTAAAATCTGAAATGTAAAGTGCTTAGAGCCTTAAATGGATCAGGCACTGTACATAAACCAGTAATCATTATTATTATTATTATTATTATTATTATTATTATTATTATTATTATTATTATTATTATTATTATTATTTTTAT